>CAHIKZ030004867.1:2430000-2477500 GCA_903632075.3 Acanthosepion pharaonis | reverse complement strand
GAAAGAAAGAAAGAAAATATTAAGGCCCTGGAATAAAATCATTGAAAAAGAAAGAAAGAAAAAAAGAAGAGAAAGAAAGAAAGAAAGAAAGAAAGAAAGAAAGAAAGAAGAGAAAGAAAGGATATGTTAAGACACTGGCAGAAAATCACTGAAAAAGAAAGAAAGAAAGAAAATATTAAGGTCCCGGAATAAAATCATTGAAAAAGAAAGAAAGAAAGAAAGAAAGAAAGAAAGAAAGAAGTGAAAGAAAGGATATGTTAAGACACTGGCAGAAAATCACTGAAAAAGAAAGAAAGAAAGAAAGAAAGAAAATATTAAGGCCCTGGAATAAAATCATTGAAAAAGAAAGAAAGAAAGAAAGAAAGAAAGAAGGGAAAGAAAGGATATGTTAAGACACTGGCAGAAAATCACTGAAAAAGAAAGAAAATATTAAGGCCCTGGAATAAAATCATTGAAAAAGAAAGAAAGAAAGAAAGAAAGAAAGAAAGAAAGAAAAATATGTTAAGACAATGACATAAAATCATTGAAAGAAAGAAAGAAGAAAATATTAAGTGACAAACAAGAAACAATGAAACAGAAAAAGAAAAAAAAAGGATATTTTAAGAAACTAACGAAAACATTGAAATAGAAAGAAAGGCAGTTAAGAAGGTCAATGGATGAAGACAGGACTTAAAAGAAAAGAAAGAATATTAACAGATTGGAAGAGAAAGAAGGTAAAATCAAACCATATATATATATATATATACATATATATCTATATATATATATATATATATATATATATATATATATATATATATATATATAACCACGTAAACTGATAATGATTATAATTCAATTCCGACGTTCATAACATTTATATTTATATATATATATATATATATATATATATATATATATATATATATATATATATATATATATATATATGTTAGTGTGCGTCTGTATGTGTGTGTGCGGCCTGAAGATTGCGTTCATATATATATATATATATATATATATATATATATATATATAAAACGAGGCTTGGAACAAAACCAGTTAATAAATCTTGAAAAAGGTAAAGAAAAATAATTAATGTCAGAAATTAAATAACGAGATAAGATTTTAAAAAAAAAAGAAAATGAAAAAAGAAAAGACAGAAAAAGTGGAAGGGAGAATAGAAAACAAAGAGAACATTTTAAAAATTAACACCACAAATCAACGAAAACTCAGCCACAGTATAATAATATTGTAAAAAGCAGAGTAAATAAAAAAAAATTCAATAAGTAGATTGTATATACAATATGGACAGAAATATGTGTGTGTCTGTGAATGCAAAAATGAAAACAATAAATGAAAAAAGAAAGTGAGATAAACTTCTTTCATAGTTTCTTTATTTTTCCTTCATTTTTTAAAAAAAAAATACGATATAAACCTTATCTTCTCGGCCGACGTGCTTTCTCGAGCCCTGAAGGAGTTTAGCTCACTTTCAAGATGATAATCCAATGACGTACTCAACAAGCGCGATTTATTCGCAATCGTCACTCCTCACCACGGATATTTGAGCGAACATTATTGAGTGTTGAAAGAGTGATTCTGAAGTGGAATAGGCCTCAGGTTCTTCCTCTTGACAAAAAAAAAAGCCAGGGGGCGTTCAGCTTTCATACAAAAACAAGAAATTAACTCCAAACGAAAAGTATTTATTTAAAAAGAAATCCTCAAATCTGAAAAAGATAAAAATGAATTGGAAACTTGTTACTAACAGTATATTCATTATTATTCATATTATCTTTCGTTTCACACCAGATATATCTGATCGCTCATGCTAGAGGTCAAGAGACAACAAGTCAAAAAAACGAATAATTCTTTTCTCGCGACTTCAATATTATTAAGCGCGTAAAAGAGAGAGAGAGAGAGACAGACAGACAGACAGACAGACAGACAGACAGAGAGAAAGTAGCCCGCCAAAAAAAAAAAAAAAAAATGTGACGTTAGGTTAAAAGAGCTGCTGCTGCACAAATGCATGAAACGAAACGAAATGTACGAATTTTTCTTTTTTATTATTATTATTAATGATATCGGTAGTATAAGGAAATATTCGGCATTTATTGACCGCACAGCTGTTACTGTTGTTTGATACTATTTACATTATTCGGACTATAGTCCTCATCTTTGTCGCCATATTTATTACAGCGTTTCGGCCGTTGTACGCTCTGGCCTTCTTCAGGTGGCTGGAATGTCGAACTGAACCCCTTATTACGCTCACTGGAGTAGACTGTTCTAGTTCCATGTGCCATGTTTAATGAATGTCACTTATCAGTTATCTCCTGATAATTCCCATCTCCAAGTTCTCCACTGCCTTAAACGGGTATTGAACTCGCACACTTTGGATACTGTCACTGGATCTAACTAACTAAATTCATACACAGATGTCCTCAAGGACACAAGGCAGTGGATAAAGGCGTTGGTTAGATTATTTGTATTTTAGTATAGGAGATGAAATAGAATATAGAATAAATTGCACTAGGGCTAGTTTGGCCCATTACCTAAAATTCCAACAAATATTAAAAGCAAAATATTAAAGGGATTCGAGTTTTCAGTTTAATATTTTGCTTTTCATATTTGTTGGAATTTTAGTCATTGGGCAAAAGCATCCTCTAGTGCAATTTATTCTATATTTTATTTCTTTATCTCCTATACTAAAATTGTTACAACTGATCCAGACAGGTACTTGAAGGGTTTAGCATTTACTAATTCCACATCTTGATTTATTTATGATGGATTCAGTTTTGGATTGGTTTGTTTTACGGCATATCAACCTCAATGGGTTATTTAATACCGGCAAGATTTTTATTTCCAACCTAGTAACGCGCTTCAATTTATGCAGTCGAGGCACTAAGGACAATTGTTTATGAAACAAATTGCCATGAAAATATTTGTAGAAAAGAGACAGAGAAGCCACATCAGGTCGTTGGTTAAGGAACTGAAGCCGAGATGCCAGGTCAGGACCGATTACATAACCGTTCCTCTTTGGATTTTGTCAAGAATCTCGAGATATATGTTAGGAGTGCCAGACTAGATATCGTAACAGTATTCAATGCATGCAGAAAATGGTAAATGTACAGGAAAGATTCTGATGTGAACGCATGCCAAGCACGACACAGCCGATATTCCTAGCAGTAGATTTAGCTGTTGTATCAATATAATAACTCTAGTTTATATCAGTAGAAAATTTGAATCCAAGAAGGCGCAAAATGTTGCTTTCCTGGAGTTTAGCATTAGCCATCGTCATGATACCAGACAGAAAAAGAAAGCAATTTTGTTTTAGAGACCTTAATATCTTCAAGCCATTCATATTGCTGGTAATACTTTTTCATTCAAAAATGTATTTTGGGTAATACTTTTTTGCTTAAAAAAATATATTTTAGGTAATATTTTTTTCCTTCAAAAATATATTTTGAATAATATTTTTTTCCTTCAAGAATATATTTTGGGTAATATTTTTTTTCCTTCAAAATTATATTTTGGGAAATATTTTTTTCCTTCAAAAATGTATTGCTGGTAATAAGTCTATTCCTTCAAAAATGTATTGCTGGTATTATTTTTTTTTCTCAAAAATATTGGTATTAAAACCTATTTTCATAGTATCTTGACCCAAGTTTGGTGGGGTTAACTATTTGCCCATAGCTGAGACCCTAACAGGTGCTAGCACCCCGAGTCAGGTTGGACCTGGGAACACCAGCAATTAAGAGTTGGTTCTACGCTCCTCAAATCCGCCTGATCAGTGGCCTTGCTGTTGGACGTAGTTTATAGTCTTACCCTGGACGGGATAGATTCAGAATAGGTGTCATCAGTGCCTTAATTCCAAATTCAGATCATAGATTCTGGAAAGGTTTCACTTGAGTCCTATTTCTTAAAACGCTTTCAAGAGGATTTTTATTCAAATTTATTCTTATCCCAACTATGAATATCTATGTCACCGGCGTACTTCCGATCAGCTTCAGTACACTGGCCTCGGGATGGAAATCAGGGTCGGTGCATTCTGTTGATAGATAAGTTTGGGAAGTGGAATCGAATACATCGTCTTAGAAAAGATTAAACAGACTGGAAAGGCTTTAAAATTTAACACTCAAGAGCTTCTCAAGGTAAAGAGTTATCGAATAAGCTATGTGTTATGAAAGTAAACGGAGACACATCGATAAGCAAGCGTTTTCTTTGTTTTTTTTCAACGATGGGTGTTTGGTTCATTTGTCACAAATATGTGTTCTGTTTGGATACTGAAATCCTAGAAGATCTTGACTACTTTCCTGTTTAAGATTCAGTTATCGGTTACTTCTAAAATCTGCTTCAGCTCTGAACGCCTAAAGTCAATAACTGAACTCAGAAACCACTATTTATTTCATTTTATTTTTTCTCTCCTTCATCAATAAATAAGTTCGCCTACAGTCCTGTTCACACTCCTCCCATGTCTTTTGAACAGAAGTAAAGGTTTATTCCTTGTTTACTGTTTACGACTGGGTTTCCAGTTCCTCATGATGACTGCTATATACTCCCAATGTTTCTTCTTTCCTACACTATTTTAACTTCCCACAATAACGCTCTACCTTGAGTGGCTTTTAGGTTTTTGTATTGGGCGAACATTATTCTTTAAAAAAATCTGTAGCTGATCTTGGTACTATTTCTGTTCGAAATCAAGTTCATGCGTCCTCCATAGGCACGAATACAGACGAGAGGCAAAGTTTATGATGGCGGCGTCTGTATTCTTTCTACGCAAGTATTCCAGAGGCGGGAATGATGTGAGTGACATTTTCCACCTCCATGCCACACAACCTGTGCTTCTCTGAATCCGTTTCACTGAAGATGTTCTGCTGGACAGAATTACTATTCAAACATTAGTCGAGAACGGCTGCCAATAGACGTTAGGTCTCTCGTTTCATTTCGCCTGTCGTCAACCAATCCGAGGAATCTCTTATGTTAATGGACTTGGTGACGCTCTAAAACTGCCTATGAAGAGGCATTGGCGTTCTTGCTTTTAATTTATCATCTTGTATTCTTCCCCGTTTTCGATAGTCTGTTTTGTAAGGTTTTTGAAAATCGGGACGTATTTTCGGTAGTTTCTTACCTTTTTATTAGTATTATTAATATCAGAAAAAGAATGCATAACATTTTCCACTGATTATTTTTGTAAAAAAAAAAAAAAAAGATCCCGCACATTATTATTATTATCATCATCATCATCATTCGATTTCTGCTATGGACACACTACCTACCAAGTCTGCGGAAAGACCTAAGGCAGGTCGTGGTGTGTTGTTATTATACATTTCGGTGAAGTTGCTAGCGTTACATAGACAAAGTTCTCCTTAGTGTGTGTGCTGTACTTAATAAGACAATTTTCTGTATGTCTCTTAAGCTGGGGTTTCCAGGATTCTTTCAATGTGTTGTTTTGTTCCATTTTTATAATTCCAAGTGCACCTATTACCACTGGTATTATTCTTGTTTTCAATTTCCACATTTTTCTATTTCAATTTCCAGGTCTTTGTATTTTGATAGTTTTTCAAATTCCTTGGTTGCTATGTTACAATCCGCTGGACAAGCCATATCAATTAGTAGGCAAGTTTTTTTTTTCTGGTTTTTGACAATAATGTCCGGCCTATTTGCTTCAATTTTTCTGTCTGTGTGGATGGTATAATCCCATAGAATGGTGACATCTTCTATTTCTGTAACCGGCGCTGGCCGATGTTCATACCAGTGTTTGCTTACACATTTTCCAAAGTGTTTGCACATTGTCCAGTGTAAGTATTGCCCCACTCTATCGTGACGATTTTATATTCATTTGGGGCAAGTATAGAACATCCTGAGATTAGATGGTCTATTGTTTCTTGGTATTTGTCACAGAACCTGCATTTTGGATCCACATTATTATGTATGATATTTGCCTGAAAATTCCTAGTGAAAAGACTCTGGTCTTGCGCTGCAAGAATAAAGCCTTCAGTTTCAGACTTTAATCCAGATGCTCGTAACCATCGATGAGTATTAACTTTATCAACATTGGGTTTATTTGCACGTTCTGGATATTTATTATTATTATTATTATTATTATTATTATTATTATTATTATTATTATTATTATTATTATTTCTTCCTTGAATTTCTGTTGTATACACATTTTCTTCCGGGACTCAGCCAGAGACCTAAGGTCAGAAATGGCTTCATAATTTTTTCCACTAATCATTTTTGTACGAAAAAAAAAAAATATGATCACACTAATTCTTCCACTACTACTACTACTACTTCGATTTCTTCCACTACTACTACTACTACTTCAATTTCTCCCGTTACTATTACTGCTACTTCTATTTCTTCCACTACTACTACTTATATTCTTCACTACTACTACTACTTCTATTGCTTCTACCACTACTACTTCTATTTCTTCCACTACTACTACTTATATTTTTTCACTACAACTACTTCTATTTCTTCTACTACTACTACTATTTATTATTATTGTTTCCTTTGATTTATGTTATATACACATTTTCTTTCTGGGTCCCAAACAAAGCCCTAAGTTCAGAAATGGATTCATGTCATTTACCACTGATCATTTTTGTAAAGAAAAAAAGCTCATACACATTATTATTATTCTCTCTTTGAGGACACACACTAATATGAATTTGTGGTTTCCAGACGATAAGTGACGCTCAATATAATTTCTTTTTTTTAATCAAATTCTGATTAATTATGAATCCACCTCTTACCCCCCAGCTATGAGTTAATTAGTAAAACGTATATCCCTAAGTCCTTATCTTCAAAAAAGTAAACATTCTTACAATCTAAAAAAAATTGCGGTTTTAAATAACCTACAAAATGTTGATAAATGGTAGAAAATGAATCAACCAATCAATCGTCTGTGAGGCGGAAATTGTCGAGTTATTGACTGCATTTCAACGTTATAAAATATGGAAGTGCGAAATCGAAATATTTCTATGTGTATAGATATGATCATCTTTAGAAAGTAATATTCTTAAGATGTTATTTTGAAATTGAATCCTAATTTTCTTTAATTTACTGATTCTTTTTTCTATATTGCAGGTAAGTCAGTTTTATCAGGGACAGAGAAAAACGAGCGAGAACTTCATTCACAAAGGTAAGCAATACATCGCAGGGAATGAAATGCTCATTCGAACTATTTCAGGTACAAAAATGATAGTAACTTGTAATAGATCCTGACTCGGCATTTCTAATTCTGCCACATTCCCATCGATATTATGTGGCTTCCGTTTCTCTTTTCTGCAAATATTTTCAAGTCAGCGGCTAAGAAGAACTATTCTCACTGCCATGAATTTAAGACTTTTACTTGCTTTTGCAAATACGTCCTCATATTTCACTGTTGTAATAGCTGAATGTAACCATCACTTCTACTTTAAAATTTTCTTTTGGATGAGTCTAATCAGAACGACCAGAGTGAGTTTTCCGAAATACCTTACCGTCGTAATCTCAATTAGAATCATCCAACTGTTTCCGATTGACCTCACATCACTCTGAAATGTTCATATTGAAATTTCTGGCGGAGTGAATATCGTCATGGTGTTTTGTTTTTTTTTTCTCAGAGACGGTGCTCAGCTGACTCTATTATACCATGAAGTCGACAAAGTAAAAAGAAAAAAAAAAGGAAACAAGCGACGCGCATGCGCAAAATTAAAAATATAGAATGTCTAAAATTTACCGACCACAGATGTGTTTATATATATATATATATATATATATATATATATATATATATATATATATATATATATATATATATATATATATATAATGTAATGTATATATATATATATATAATGTAATGTATATATATATATATATAATGTATATATATATAATATAATGTATATATATATATATATGTAATGTATATATGTATATATAATGTAATGTATATATATATATATAATGTATATATATATATATATATATATATATATATAATATATATATATATATATATATATAAAAATATATATATAACGTAATATATATATAAATGTAATATATATATATATGAAATGTAATATATATATATATAGATAATATAATATATATAATATATAAAATGTATTATATATATATATATATATATAATGTAATATAATAAAAATATATATATAATGTAATATATATATATATATATATATATATATATGTAATATAATACATCTATATATATATATATATACTAGTAATATATATATATATATATATAAGGTAATATATAATATATACATGATGTAATATATAATATATATAATGTATATATATATATATATATATATATATACATATATATATATACATATACATGCAGACATATATACACACACACACACACACATATATATATATATATATATATATATATATATATATATGATGTCTGCTCTGAATGTATTGGGACTGTTGCTATGGTAAGGAAACTAAAGTGTGCAGAGTGAATCTGCTTGGCATAGACTGACTGTGAACTCTGTCCCACATATACACTAAGTTATAAGTAATATATATATATATATATATATATATATATATATATATATATATATATATGTGTGTGTGTGTGTGTGTGTGTATGTCTGTCTGTGTGTCTGTCTGTCTGTGTGTTCAAATAATAGGAGATAACAGTTAGATTTATGGTTTAAAATTCTTTATTATTTTTTTTATTTAAATATTAAAAAAAGGTGCTTGATACAAAGTAAAGGATAAAGCCTAATAAAAGCTGACGTAGCCAGACGAAAAAAAAACTTAAACGGCTACAAAATCTTGACATTCAATAAACATTCCTATTCCCTTCATTCACAAAAGCCGAAAACCTTGGTAAGAAATAAGGAACCTGATACCATCAGGTTTCTTAACTTATAAATTGAGTAAACTGATTCTCCGTAAGTTATTTTCAACATCGCTTACAAAATAAAACCATACTCTAAATTTTGATTTGAATTTTGAAATTGAAGTTGAGGACTTGAGTTTCGGGTTCAAAACGTAGTAATGTCTGTGTCACGTAGAAAACAAGCAAATAAATAATATTAAAGTTTATGTAGTGTTAAAATGAAGACAAAAGTCGTGTCTTCTCTAGTGAACGAACAAGACTTAGATAGACTGACAGTTTGACTTTATATAAGACGAGAACAAGGTATGTGTGCGTTTGAAACCATTTTTCAGGGTTCGTACGGTCTTTCAAGAAATTTAAAATGCAGAAAGAAATAACAAAAGGAAATGAATAATAATAAAAATAATTTCTCAGAGATATCTGAAGACCCTAAATTAATGCTGCCGTTCCTTATCTAAACTTCTGGCTTCTAAAAATTGTCATCAAGAAATACACCTAAGCGACTTCCTAACGAGACGAAACATGAAAGAACCGTTTCATCGGCCAATAGCGGTTTTAAAGAGAACAGATATACCTTCTTTTTTTTCTCCTTCTATTCTTTATCTTCCTGAAGTCAATATCAGTCTCTTCGAGATAAGCACTAAATTGATGTCTAGACAAAATATTTCAACTTGGGGGAAAGGAGGAACAGACACACATACACACACACCAAAAAAAAAAATTGTCTGTAGCTATTCCTTATATATCTTTAGCTTATTATGATTAGCTGATTTCTTTCGATTTTTCCTATCACTCGCAACCAAACTTCTTAAAATTCCACGTTCCTTTTACAAAGCCCTGCCAGGCTTCCGTCAAAATAGTTGACGTATAAACAATAGACTCATGATGTTATGTTAGAATTTAGAATTATCATATATATATATATATATATATATATATATATATAGTTTATGCAAACTTAGGTAATCCGTATGGGTAGACACGAGGAGGATGATATCCAGAGAGCTCAATGTAAAATTCAGAGCAGATATGTTTGAATAAAAACAGACCACGTTAAGATTCCATGTAATAAGCTATTTCACCATAACCCCTTTTACAGGGTTCTGGATCATCAGACTTTACTTCCAAAAGCTGAAATGAAAAATGAAAAGAAATTCACACGTTTTTGACGGACCTCATCAAGTATACGTAAAATTAACGAAGTGAGGAAGTGAGGTGGGAGAGAGGATATGAGTGTGTCATATGTATCATTTCAATTTCCTATTTTTAACCCCAGTGTGTCGGCTAGATGTTGCTCAAACTTAACTCGTCTCTAGATATAAGATCGACATTAAAGGAAGAAGGTACAACAACCCCAATCAATTACACGATATTCAGACATTTTTTATGTTTATACGTTCTTTTTATAGATACAAATATGCTCTGCTTATAATAAACAGTATTAACGACATTTGCCGGTCTGAATGTCCGAGAAATTTTCATAAAAAATATGTGACGTCCAACAGGAATCGAACCTGTATCTTATACGAAATCGTCATATAGCCTGACGTGCTTTTACCAATTGAATCACAGAGAATCGTTTCGGTTAGCTAGGTCGATTTTACTGTATTTAAACTACAATTCACCATGGTTTTCTCTCGTACATTCATATCTGCTCGATGCGTATACAATCGAATTTTAAATAAAACTTTATGTTGAACGCTTTCCGCCCATAGTCATTTCTGGTAAAAATTATACATAATATGTAAATAATAATTATTTTAAAATGGGGATTTAATTTTTAATCACCCTCTATAAGTTTTTGTGAGAGGCATTTCGTCGTTTACGACTAAGTAATTTATGTGCTATGCGTGACAAACGCTTAGGCGATCATGTATCATTCAATACATGATAAACAAGGCAGATTTTTTTCTGAAGTAGGTTGCCATTTGCTTCTGCGGTAAACCAGTTGCCATCCAAGGTTATAGAACCTGGTCTATCCTGCTATTTACCCATGGCTGTGTGGGGAGAAGAATCAATAAAATGATTACACCTTAAAACACACCGATAAAACCATAGAATACACATCAGAAACGTTGTTTTATTAGTCGTCATGATTTAGGTAGATACCGCCAAAATATTGTGCGGACGTAGTAGAAGACACACCACGTGAATTTTTAGGGCCAATTAGGAAGAAATCTTACTTATTATAAAACGCAGATTTTTGTGTGTGTGTGTGTGTGTGTGTGTGTGTGTGTGTGTGTGTGTGTCTGTAACGTTTATATATTGGATCGGATTTCCTCCATTTTTCAACCGATTTCAACAAAACTTCACAGGACTACATAAAATTACCTTGTGGTGGTTCTAACAGCGCCAAAAATGGAAAAAATATAATTGTTTTTGCACAAAATCAATTTGAAAACACGATTAAGAGACATCGTGAAAATGGAAGGGGGACAACTCACATCGGGTCGTTTGTGTGTGTGTGTGGGTTCCTTTAAATATGGGAGCGGATTTCCTATATTTTTCAGCCGATAAAACAAAACTTCACTTTTTTTTTTTGGCAGGTAGTGTTTCTTATTCTCTTGCACACTTTTTTCTTTATTCTTAACATTCAGAATGTTTTAAAAATTCCATTTACAAGACAATTATTTATAATAAAATTCAATCGGGAGACTCATAACGATTGAAAACAATGTTTTTATTTGAGTTTGGGTTTGACCAATTCGTAAAAAATAAAAAAAAAATAAATAAAAATAAGTAAGACATGCGTATCCGTCGACCTTAAACAATAATCTAACGATCTATACTGATTGTACGAATACAAACATCGAATAAATTCTTTATCTTTAGGGAAAGATAATGAAATCTAAACATACACAAGTCCTAACTAAAAATAATAACCGGAACGGGAAACTACTTTAAATACACATGGTGTACAATTTTTTTACTGTATTCAATAAGTAAAAATCATAAATTGTAAAAGATTATTATCACAGAAAGGTTACTAAATTAATAAGATTTGTTAGATCATAATTAATAAACCCAAATAAAGTTAATATTTTTTGTATTAGAAACAATGAGTGCAAAATATATTCAAATCAGAATTCTAATTATGAATCACCACAAGCAAAATATGCAATTATTTTTACTGTATTCAATAAGTAAAAATCATAAATTGTAAAACTAAAAGATTACAGAAAGGCTACCTACATTTTCAACCGATTTCAACAAAACTTTACTTTTTTTTTTGGCATATAGTGTTTCTTATTGTCTTGCACACTTTTTTCTTTATTTTTACATCTAGAATGCTTTAAAAATTCCATTTATAAGACAATTGTTTATAAAATTATTCTATTCAATCGGGAGACTCATAACGATTGAAAACAATGTTTTCGTTTGAGTTTGACCAATTCGTAAAAAAAAAAAAACTAATTAAGATATGCGTGTCCGTCAACCTTAAACAATACTCTTTGTCAATTTTATTTTTCAGTCTTTATGATGGTGGATACTTGATCTATCTCTTACTGTTATATCCCAGGGCAACGCCGGGCTCTACTGCTAGTAAATAATATAATTCTGAAGCCGATTTTCTTACTAAAATGTGTGTAAAATACACGGAGCTCGCCCCACAAAATGAGACGCACAGATGTCACCAAGATCCACGTCACTATAACTGCTTGTCTTCAAGACCCCATTCACGTCCACACGCAAAAAATAAAAACGACAGCGCTTACAAACTACTAAGAAACTAAGAGTAATAACTAAATTCTAACAATGTCGTGTATCCACCGTTACTAGTAAGCACGCATTTATGTATTGACTCTTTCACACAAAAGCATATATAAAAACATTTCACTGTTTTCACATATGTACGCAATGCAGTTTATATTTTTATCCGAGTAATCTTAATAAACTAACCAAAAAGATTTTATTATTCAATACATTTAACCACCTTTCTGTATTCTTTTCGCTATTTTAAATTAATGTTTATACGTTGATACCTTTGTCCTTTTCTACTGGATTTTATTCTTTCGATAAAATTCGTGAGATTATTTTAAATGGCCGAATTACGAGCAGTCCCGCAACAATATTTTATGTTATTGTATCGAATCCCGACACTCCGAATATTGACATTTAATAAAACAAAGTACAAGGATTAAGATAGATAGATAGATAGATAGATAGATAGATCATTTCTTGCCTCCAATCAGCATGGCTGATACTAGCATCTGATCTGTGAAGATACTTCTAGTGCACTAAGTATTACAAACATTTCAGGAAATATATATATATATATATATATATATATATATATATATATATATATAAAAAGAAATATAGTCTTAAGGTGTGCTATATTTATGGGGTAAAGTGCTCAATATCAGAGATAGAGCGTGTGTAAATATAAAAGTGAACATAAAGTCAACACTTAGAGGCGAAAGTCTGTTCCATGCTATATATGACGATTGCATATAGCATGAAACAGACTGTCGCCTCTAAATGTTGACTTCTATGTCTACTTTTTATATTTATATATATATATATATATATATATATATATATATAAAGATTTTTGAACATTCAGGCCGGTAGAAGAAAATAAGTACACTGTTATAATAAATAAACGGTTTAACTACTCAAATACGAGTACCCACTAAAAATAACATTTAAGATTATAAAAATCTGTCAGGTTAATACAAAAAATCAACTTTAAAACTTTAATCCGAAACTGTGGACATATGAAAACTTCGAGAGATTCTATGACGGGAAAAATTCTACTGAAGGCCCTAAATTTGTCTTCAACACTCCGACTGCTCTTTGTGGCCAAGCCGGTTAAGGCGTGCAGGGTTTAACGGAAGATTCTTCTGCCTTGAGGGACGTAGGCTTAAATCCTTCCAAGAGTCCAATTTTATATCCAATTAAAAATCTCGAGAATTCAGGCCGTAAGGCGAATATAAATATACTGTTTATGAAGTATACTAGTATACACTAAAAAAAATAAGATTATGCACAAAAAATACGTTTAAAGTAATATACATACATACATACATATATATATATATATATATGCGGAAAAATGTAAGAGAAAGTCGAAAAAGTTTTCGTGTGATGCGTTTGTTCTTTAGGACTTCATCAGACTGAATTTGTTCCGTTGGTACGACTACATATGTACACGAATGAGGGATGCTGGGAATTCTAATGTTTTCTTTTTAATTTGTTTATATATATATATATATATATATATATATATATATATATATATATATATTATCTAGCCAATTTCATTTAGATTATTTTTCTTTTCATCGCTTTTCTTATTTGATATCCACACAGTGAGAATAGACGATCCACTACGAATGGTGAAATGTTATAAGAGCCAGGGCATAAATTTACCGTGGATGATCTTGCGATCCCGCCAATCTTTAAATATTTTTCGCCGTAGGAAACTGTTTAACTCTCTCTCTCATATATATACATATATATATATATATATATATATATATATATATATATATATAATACTAGCCGAATTACCCGCGCCTTGATGCGTGTCACACATTTTATTGTAAGAAAATGATGATTAATCTTAAATCATTGTTATAATTTGTGGATAAAAATGATGCATTTCTATATTACTCAATGATCTTGCCATTGTGACCTCCATCTTCCGGCTTTCTCGTTCTATATTTTGGATAGGAGTCATTCCTTTGTTCAAAGTTAAATCAAAGTGGAAGTTTTATCAGCTTGATCTGACCCCTTTGATAAGTATTTGATGCTATACTTGATTGAATGAATTGATGAGCAGATTTTAACATTGATATGTCAGGTGAATTGTCGTAACAAATATGTATTGTAAGGCACACTACCCACTTTCTCGTGATTTCTTGCTCAACATGGCGTCTATATTGTCTCATTTTGATCTTGCAGATGTGACCTCCATCTTCTGGCTTTCTCTTTCTATATTTTGTATAGAAATCATTCCTCTGTTCAGATTTAAATTTAATTTAAATCAAAAGGAAAATAAATCAGTGGGGGTGATCCCCCCCCCGGGACCTCTTTGATAAAAATGAAATGTTCTTATCGAAGTATGATCGCCAATGTAGTTTCAGGATAGATATGGTCATGGGGTCTATCTCCAAAACCCTAGGAGGTGTTTTGTAACAAACAGACAGAGGTTACAACTTTATATATATATAGATTAATATTTGTTCAGCTTAGACTCATCAGACATAAAGCCTCATGCCTAGGACACCAAATTTGGATTACGGAACGTCTCACACAATATCGCTATTATTACGACAAATATTCAGACAAGTTAGATTGCAGAGTCCTACCTGCTCAGACCTTTACAGTTACGAGCGCCATACCGTGTACACGGCGAACCGTTTTCCTAATTTAATTCGTGTTTATTTGTTAGGAGTAAATTCCACACTTCACACAACTTTTTCTCTCGAACTGTACTTGGGGACACAGACTCTGGGGTGGATACTACCCTTGCCACTACAATCGATATCTATATCACATATCCTCTTAATATGCAAGTTTTACAACCTCCTCTCCTTTGAATAACAATATGACTTGATTGTCGCTCGGTCTTTGTATTGGGCGAATTAAAGTAAAAAAGAAAAAAAAATCATTAATTTACTATAATTATGCTTGTTTATTCCTTCGTTAGCACGACCATTATCCCCTGACAATACCTTATAAATAACAGACCATTCCGTTTTGAATGCGTGGAAAAACGGAAAAGATATATCAGAAAGGTGACTTGATTTCAGTGAGGAAAAAAAGAGAGAAAGAACGAACGAACGAACGAACGAACGAACGAAAGAAAGAACGAACGACGGATGAATGAAAGAACGAACAAAAGAAAGAAAAGAAAGAAAGAAAGAAAGAAAGAAAGAGAGAAAGAAAGAAAGAAAGAAAGAAAGAAAGAAAGAAAGAACGACGAGAAAGAAAGAACGAACGAAGAGAAGAAAGAAAGAACGAAAGAAGAGAAGAAATAAAAAAGAAAGAACGAACGAAGAGAAAGAAAGAAAGAAAGAACGACGAGAAAGAAAGAACGAAAGAAGAGAAGAAAGAAAGAAAGAAAGAAAGAAAGAACGAAGAGAAAGAAAGAAAGAACGACGAGAAAGAAAGAACGAAAGAAGAGAAGAAAGAAAGAACGAAAGAAGAGAAGAAAGAAAGAAAGAACGAAGAGAAAGAAAGAACGACGAGAAAGAAAGAACGAAAAGAAGAGAAGAAAGAAAGAACGAAAGAAGAGAAGAGAAGAAAGAAAGAAAGAACGAACGAAGAGAAAGAAAGAAAGAACGATGAGAAAGAAAGAACGAAAGAAGAGAAGAAAGAACGAAAGAAGAGAAGAAAGAAAGAAAGAACGAAGTGAAAGAAAGAAAGAACGACGAGAAAGAAAGAACGAACGAAGAGAATAAAGAAATAACGAAAGAAGAGAAGAAAGAAAGAAAAGAAGAACGAAGAGAAAGAAAAAAAGAAAGAATGACGAGAAAGAAAGAACGAACGAAGAGAAGAAAGAAAGAACGAAAGAAGAGAAGAAAGAAAGAAAGAAAGAACTGAAAGAAAGAAAGAACTGAAAGAAAGAACTGAAAGAAAGAAAGAACGACGAGAAAGAAATAACGAACGAAGAGAAAGAAAGAACGAAAGAAGAGAAGAAAGAAAGAACGACGAGAAATAAAGATTAAAGAACGACGAGAAATAAAGAAAGAAAGAACTAAGAGAAAGAAAGAAAGAAAAGTAGAATGAAGAGACAGAAAAGAAAGGATGAAGAGAAAGAAAGAAAGAGAGATAACGTCTCCTGCCAATAACTCGTAAATAATGGACAATTCCGTTTTGATCACGTGGAAGACGGAAAAGACATAACGGAAATGCTACGCGGTTTCCGCGAGAAAATGATGAATGAATAAAGTAGAGAAAGATGGGAAGACAAAAGTGTTTACCGTTTTCTTTTCTGCCAATACCTAAAAGAAATAATGGACTAATCCGTTTTTAACGCATGGATAGACGGGGAAACCTACCACAGACGCTACTTGGTTTCAGTGAGAAAATGAACGAAAGAAATAAGGAAAGAAGTGTTTAATATCTGTTTCATTGAAATCTAAACAATTTTCAATTTGAAATCATTTAATTTGAACACCCTTACTTCTTAAAATAACAAACAACATTCATATTTATGATTGATACAGCAATGAAATCTCGAATCTTTAACGATGTAATAAGGTAATTTTTATGGATATTTTATTGTTGTAGAACTCCTCCTGAGCATATTCATCTGTTAACTTAAGAATTATGATTCATCACAAAAGTAAAATAGGAAAACTGAAAATTTTAACCGGATTCTCAGTCGTATTGGTTTGCTGAAAGATTTGCTTACCACTGTCGTTTCCACGTTCAATGTCAGGGTATATGTTTTGTCGAAATGTAATTTTGAGCTGATAATCTTATTGGTTAAACTTTTAAACTCTGACCCGTTGGTTAGTACGGATCTCGCACCATGGAACCCTGCTTGTCCAGCATTGCGCTTCATGTCAGATTCAAAAAGTTAAATAGTGAGAAAAGATGGCGGCTTTTAACAACTTTAATATTAGCGCTTTTGAGAGGAAAATGAATAAAAGTTAAACTATGCCTGAGAAGAACATGTCAGATTTTGATTTATTCATTTATTTCTCTTGAGGCTTTCAGACAAAATTCTACGATTTCCCGCTTTTTCATTTCTTTCTAAATTCTGGCAAATATAAAATTTTCCAGATATGTTTTTTATATATTACTTAACTATATACAATTGAATAAGAGTGAGAAAATGAGATTAAAGCTATTTTTTAATGCTATACACAAATTCAGAAAACAAAACGTAAATAGATGCACCCATGTTTACGAATAAGGGCCTACGATCGAAACAATTCAAGAATAATTATTAAAAAAAGATGCACTTCTCCGCTATATACCGTGTAATTGTAATGTATAAGCCGTTATATTGTGCAAGAGTGACTTCTACGCGATTGTAGCATTTAATGTACACAAAAGCACGCGTGTACACGCATATACATAGATAGTTGGAATGAGTTAGAACTAAAGCACTTGAATAATACATTTCCCGGATCCCATTCACCCTGAACAAACTGGCTTAGGATTTTTAAATTTAAAGACAAAAATGAAACTTAATGTTTGAAACACTAAATACGCCAGATAAGTATCTCTATATTTCTGAGATGTGGTATTACGTACACTATTTACCTTATTCGGACTACTGCCTCATCTTTGTCGCCATATTTATTACAACGTTTCGACTGTTATACGCTCCGGCCTTCATCAGATGGTTGGAATGTCGAACTGAACCCTTTATTTCGCTCACTGGGGTAGACTGTTCTAGTTCCACGTGCCATGTTTAATGGATGTCAGTTATCAGTTATCTCCTGTTAATTTCCTCTCGAAGTTCTCCACAGAACTAGAACGGTCTACCACAGTGAGCGAAATAAAGGCTTCAGTTCGACATTCCAACCATCTGATGAAGGCCGGAGCGTACAACGGCTGAAACGTTGTAATAAATATGGCGACAAAGATGAGGACAATAGTCCGAATAATGTAAATAGTGTACATAATACCTCATCTCAGAAAAATAGACAGATACTGAAGGGCCGAAACGTTGTAATAAATATGGCGACAAAGATGAGGACAATAGTCCGAATAATGTAAATAGTCTATGTCAGATAACTGTAACATTTTATTGAAAATTTCGGAAATTATTCAGTCTGAATAGAATAATTATTTTTTAAAGATTTTATTTTTTCGTTTTGTATAAATATTTTTAGATCTGTCATTAAATTAAAATTTACTTACGCATTTTGGGCTCACCGAAATTGATCTTGCAAATTTATGAGTCTGTCATTTGCCTCTTCATTGAATTTCATGGCCATATTTGGCCTGTTGCTTCTGCTAGATAGAGATAAATTCTTCACCGAAACAAAAGAGAATCCGTCAATCCCATCGATCGTAACAAAGCATTTCTGTTTCAATCCCTTTCTACGGCGGCTGTGAAGTTTCTCTTCTTTTTTTTTTTAACAAATAATTTCATAGCAATTGTTCAGATCAGATTTAGTCTTTGCTGACCTCGACTTTACGAATTTAGATGCAGTAGTCGATTGGTGGTTAGGTCTCACTATTTCCTGTTTAAATTACTAGTTTTAATAATTTCTATTCTTAGAACTGTATTTATTCTCAAACTTTTTACCTGTGGAATTCTCATACGGTTTCCTGTCAACTACGATCATTAAAAAATAAAATACAACCTCAATCGTCAAATTATGTCTTTTTACTTAATCCAGGTCTATTATTGTCATTTCTACTCAATGTATATCACTCTCAGTAACCCTTTGCAGCTTAATGAGGTTATTGCGTTACCTTGGAGTGAAATGACTAAAAGATAGAGAAATAATTTGAATTGAAATGAACATCTGTCTCACGAACGCTAATTTCCTATTCTATCTGACAACAACACTTGGTTGACTGGAAAAGCTGTAATGAGCGCTCATTTGAAGTAATTTTCATGACCCCTTCTGTATTTAGACATGGATATATTTCCAGATAAGTGTAGTATTTTAAATGGACAAACAATACGAATTTTTTCCTTTTGCCGACAAGTAAGCGAACAAGACGTATCGAACTTGTCCTTGGGCATCAAATATATCAGATCTGCTTTTAGGATATGCGGTCAGTCTATACTGAAAACAAGAAATAAATCTATTATTATAGTATTGTTATTAGACATTTTTCATAGTTCAATGTGGAAAAAAATCTAGAAATGGTCAAAGGAATGAATGTCAGTGAAAACACGCATCCTCAGTCTTGTGTCGGTGTGTGGAAGCCTGTTCCCAGATTGTGTAAATTAACTTTCTGTTTCTCGCCATCTTTGTCTCTGCCAATCGAGAATGGACAGACGACCGACGCTCTCAGAAATACACAATAGCAATGCCATTTAGTTGATTCTTAGACTTGTCAAGGACTTCCTGTTATTTGGTCTTCTTTTTTCTATATTTATTATTTTTGTCGGAATTAGTTCTGTGTTGATGCGCATATCTATTTAATGTATTCATTTTTGTTCTTGTTTCTGACAATCGTCTCTTACTCTGCACGTCCATCTTTCTTCCAGTGTTTAGTTCCGGTTCCTGTCCTCTTTTCTTTATTGATTTTTTTTTTAAATTTCACGCTTTCTTTATTGATATATTTCTTCAACATTTGTTCTCTTTTCTTTAAATGCGTGACATTTAATCCTTGCCCCTCTATTTTATAAATTATTTATAGATAAATTATATATATATACATATATATATATATATATATATATATATATATATATATATATATATATATATTAAGACATTTTATGTTTATGCATTCTTTTTATAGATGCAGATATTTAAGTAAATGTTCTGGTTTATAATAAACAGTATTAATAACATTTACCGGCCTGAATTTCCGAGAAATTGTCATAGAAAATATTTGTCGTCCGACAGGAATCGAAACTGTATCCTTTACGGAACCGTCATTTAGCCAGACGTACCTTAACCGATCGGGCCACGGAGAATCGTTCGATTGGCAAAGTCGATTTTACTGCTTTTAAACTTCAATCTCTCACGTATATTCATATCTGCTCAAAGCGTATCCAAATGTAATCAAATGATGTCAAAACATTGTGAAATGGACAAAGTCGGACAATTATTTTAAGACATTTTTATTGTTTATAAATTCGCTTTATAGATACCGATATTTAAGTAAATGCTCTGTTTTATAATAAACAGTATTAATAACATTTACCGGCTTGATATATATATATATATATATATATATATATATATATATATATATATATAAATTGTTTTCATAAATTAATTACATTGTTCGAATTGTTGTCCTCATCTTTCTTACCATATTTCAGAGGCTTCGGCTGTTGCACACACCGGTCTTCGTCAGGTGATTGGAATTTCGAACTGAACCCTTTATTTTGTCCCCTGGAGTAGATTTTTCTAGTTCTGCGTGCCATGACTCTTTCTGATGTCTCAGTTATCTCCCTTTAACTCAACTCCCTAAGTTCAGGTGTTGAACTCACAACTCTTTGCGTCAAGTCACTGTAACCAATCAACTCTTTTGTCCACTGGGTTATGTGTCCTTGAAGACATCAGTGTATGAATTTTTAAACTTTTAATTAAACTTAATGTCTCAGTAACCGTTTTTTTTTTGTTGTTGTTTTCTTTGGGGTTTTTTTTGTTTTGTTTTTTTTACCACAGCTCATATTACAATTTTCCTTTTATTACTACCTTTCTCTAACACTTCGTATTACTTTTTCCCCATATTGTATTCATTTCTATACTTGGCTGGCTTAGGAGATTTTTATTGGCCTATCATGTATGCTGATTACTTTAGTTTTCGTATTTTCCAGTGACGTTCTCTGTTGATGGTGATCTACCCTATTCTTTCAATAAAGAAGGCCCGAGTGTACAACGGCTGAAACGTTGAGTACATATCAATAAAAATGACAACAGTCCGAACAATGTAAATAATTACAATACCTCAGCTTGGAAATTTAAACTAATTTTTTAAAACTTACCCATTTTTTTTTCTTTTTCAGTGATATATGTCTTTATTTTTCATTCTTTTTTTCTTTACTGCCATAAAATTTATTTTTTGTTAATCATTTCACAGAAGACAAGTCAATAAAGCCACTAAGGCGCAAGAGGGTTACTGAGTGTGAAAGAACATAAAAGAAAAACATTATTAAATAGAGAGAACCATAAAACATTTAACTTTTGGAAGGTCAAGCTTGACTAGAAAACAAGAAATCGAGAAAGAGAATTGCAAAAGAAGAAACATTTAACATAGAACTTACGGTTACATATATCCATTTCAACGGTAAAAAGATGAGACCTAGTTACCAATCTAGTACTATGATAAAATTCACAAAGTGTAGGTTCCATAGAGGAAATCAGATCGAAATAATTACCACGGACATATTTGTAGAGAAAAAAAAAACACAGCGAAGATCTATTAAATCAGTAGGAAAGTGAGTGAGGCCGAGATGCCAGGTCAGGACCTATAACATTGCAGATTCTTAGTATTGTATCTAGAATCTTTAAACATATTCTTGTTCCTCTGTTTACAAAAATTTATTTCTGTCATATTTTTTTATTATTATTAAAACTAGACATGCTCTCTCCGTTCTTGCTTATCGAGTACGCTTTTATATTTTATTTATTTATTTATTATTGTTTATATTTCTACTGTCTCCGGGTCTTTTCTTTACTACTTTTTTCTTATTTAATCTTTCTTTCGTCAACCACTAACCTTAAATTCAATCTTCTTTCTTTTATTTATTTATTTTATTTCCTATTTATCATGTGTTCCAAAAAGTAGTACACAAGATACACTTTTCCAAAATAGGAAACATTTTCTGGAATTGGAAGTTGTCATGGGTCCTTATCTATAACTACAGAATTAACTCTTCCTAACACTATGTATACTACACCTCTGAAGAGAGTGGGTCGAATCGAGTTGAGCCGATAGTCGTTCACTCCAAACCAGACTGACAGTCATACTAACACCTTGCACAACTTGTATTATTATTTCGTGTAATATACCTTCGTTATTTCTACTCTTCTGTTCGTGTTGTTCTTGCTTGGTCCTAGCCTGGACCATAACAGAAGTAAAACAGAGATGTCACTTACAGATAATCCATCATACAATTTCAGGATGTCGAATTAGACAATGAAAATCAATTCAAATACCTCTATTCGTGAAAGAGTTATAAGAAATTTAGAATAGGATATGAAAAAAAATTGTACATCGAATGGGCGATGCTAAGTATAGTTTCGCTCAACACTGCAAATTGCTACTAAACCAAAAATCAACATGAAATCATGATTCACGTTATCATATAACATTGTCAGATGGATAGTTTTATACGGATGTTATCTACGGTGACAAACTCGTCCTGAAATATCTATACAGCCAACTGAATAAAACCCATTTCTCAGATCAATGATTAAAAATGTCTTCCAGCGAATAAACACTGTAGGTCTTAAAGCGTATCATCCTTCCTAGAACCTTGTGGTCTGGCAACAGATAATCACAGCGAACGACTATGAAATAATAGAAAAAAACATCACCTGAAAATTACCAACAACTAAAATGGATGACACAGGTATTAAAAAAAATGACATAATCATGATGTCGACGTTCCACACCACTATAAATAAAAAAGTTAGCAAAAAAGCCACCATCTATACTGGAAAGATTACCGACATCTACTGGGAATTAAGAACTTTGCTGATAAAATGTTTTAAGCGAAAGCTTTTATAAATTTCAACCGAAAATGGCACTGTCTGTTTCGTCAGTAGATACTCAATGGTTCCTTATACGGAAACGGCCCACATTACCATGAACATAAGAGATGAAGACACTTTGATACCAGTCCGATAGTCAGTGAGTAAAGACAAACCTAACTCGCCTAGCACTGGCTGCTCAGAACAAGGAATACAGAATGATTACATTTAAGGAGCCGGATAATATTACTAAAGATATCGTCTGCTAATGATGTCTGCCATCTTTTTTTTTTTTTAAATCTATTTGACTTTTTCTTTTGCATTCGTTTCAATCCATTCACCACCACTACTATATTTTATTTTATTTTCTCAATCCTGACATCTTTTTACATTCTTTTTGCTGATTTTACCCTTGTACTGCTTAAAATCTTTTTTCATCACCTTTCCCAAATTCCTTTTTCTCTGTGTGTGTGTGTGTGTGTGTGTGTGTTTTTTTCACATATTCTTTTATTATTTTAGGGGATCAGTAAAAACGATTCAGTACTTTAAATTCACACGTAGATTATTCAGAATCTGCTTGCTTGAATGCAGATATCTGCGTAAGTTTATTTGCTTTTTACAGTACGAATTTTATTCGCATGTATATTAACTTCAACACACAGACAACTCAGTTAAAGGCAACCATTTTTTTTTCACCGACAAACACGCGAGAGCGTGCAGACTCTTCTTGATTTGAAGAATCTACGATGCTACGAACAATGGCTGTGATGACGATGAATGATCTAAACGAAAACGACTTTCAGCTAGAACTTATACTACTACTTCTAATTCTCTTGAAACAAGGACATTACAGAAGCAAACGTAGAATGTGTGCTTGTGTAACTGCGATGAGACACAAGTAAAAGTAAGATGAAAGAAATACTAATAAAAAATGAAAGACGGTTGATAGTAATTTATCTGAAAGGCAATTTAAAAATTGTAAACGCCAGAGAAGGACACAATTTACATTATTCGGACTATTGTTCTCATCTTTGTCAACAGGTTTATCCTAACGTTTCGGCAGATATACGCTCCGACCTTCTTCAGATGGTTGGAATGTCGAACTGAACCCTTTATTTCGCTCGCTGGGTTAGACTGTTCAAGTTCTACGTGCCATATCTGTTATCAGTTATCTCCAGTCAATTCCTCTCTCCATGTTCTCCACCGCCTTAACCAGATATTATTATCCACTGTGCAATGTGTCCTTGACATAAAAGGTTCAGTTCGACATTCCAATAACCTGAAAAAGGCCGGAGTATACAACGGCCGAAACTTTGTGATGAATATGGCAACACAGATGAGGATGATAGCCCAAGCAATATAAATAGTATATATATATATATATATATATATATATATATATATATATATATATTTACACACACATATTTATATATATATATATATATATATATATATATATATATATATATATATATATTTACACATACATATATTTACATACATATATATATTTACGCATACATATATATATACACATACATACCTATATATAAATTTACGCATACATACATGTATATATATATATATTTACACATACATACATATATATATATATATATATTTACAAATACATATATATGTATTTATACATACATATATATATATATATTTACACACACACATATATATGTATTCACACACATACATATATATATATATATATATATATATATATATATAAGCTTCATTTACATAGATTTATATAGATTTTATTTACCTCGATATAAATTTCATTTAGATAGATAGATAGATAGATAGATAGATAGATAGATAGATAGATAGGCATAGAATGATATTGGAAATTGCATCGTTCTGCGATCTAATAATCCCCATCTCTTTTTTCACATGAAATATTTAGCAATCAAATAATTTTTGGTTGTATTTACTTCCATAATAGTGCATAACTTCCTCCGGCAAGCAATTACACATTTGCATCGCTTATACTTGGATTTCTTACCTTTGACCAGATAATTAAAATAGACAGCAACGATTAATGTGTTTTGTTTGATGCGTTTCATTATCTACACCTCTGCATCGTGAAAAGCACATATAAAGACAGCGACCAAAACTCTAAATAAATAATTAAATTAATTTGATGATCTAAACGAGACGATAAATTTTGAAATATAAAAGTGAGATTTCTGTTCGGAGTTATAGGATCAGTACAAATTTTCCTGAACAGCATTTTCACGAATTTGAGAGAATGGGAAACCAGAGAAATGATCGAGATTATACGCATAACAGAATTAGTGAATAAGTCTAGAATATGACAATAATCTGAAGACATTCTCGCGGAACATGCAATGTCTATATTCACGCCGTTAGTTATATTTGGTATGCTTAGGTGAGTAACGCACAAGGCCAACAATTGAGAATTATAAGATTCAAGAAGGTGTGGCTGCTTATTTTGAAAATCAGCTTTGCAAATGAATTTCTCGATTTGGACTACATCTTCCTGACACCGCTTTGGGAACACGTAAATATTTCCTCCATGTTTGTACATCACTTGATAAATAAGCATAAGTAAGTTTATGATGAAAGGAACGAAGTTTTATATTACTATCACATGATGAGATCGGGTACTGCTTTTATTCGACTATAAGTTGGTTCCTCAGTAAAATGTAACGAACGAACACACACACACACACACATATATATATATATATATATACATATATATATATATACATATATATAAATGAATGTAATGAATTCAACAGGAATTCAAACTCGGCACTCTCTCAAACTTATATATATATATGGGGATGGTAATTGGCATATGTGCTCAGTGCAAGCGTTGGGGAAAACTGGAAGCGTAATAGAAAATAAAAACTGCATATTTAAAAATTACTGCTCATATCAATCCAATGACTGCAAAATTATCGCTTTTCCAAATTTATGGACACACAGATGCATGCTGGGATTTCTTCCTAGCCAATACGTCCTATCAGATTTAGTTCTGTTCCATCTTGTCTTGAAGTCAGACGACTGTGATCGCTTGTCTGTATCCCCTTTTGTGTGCTGACACCTTTCATAGTTTGTGAACCTTTTCTTATATTACTATTGCTTTGCTTTGCATATATTGTTTGCTTACTTAATATTATTTTTGCCCTGTTCTTTTTTTTAATTATCGTGTTACTGTTTATTGCAAACTTTGTCAATTCCGTTTATTGGGCATTTCTACCAATTCCATTTAACCATGTCCAGTTCATTGCATTATTTAGCTATGAATTATCACTGGACACATAGGTTTGGAAGGGAGTGATGAAAAATATTTACAAATATGTTGAAGATGTTATACATTCAAGTCGAGACAGCATTCATTTTATTATTATTGTGGCTTTCGAAATTAAATTTTATTAATTTAAACGGTTTTCACACACACACACACACACATATATATATATATATATATATATATATATATATATATATATATATATATATTCATTTCTTTTATGACTATTCGTATACTACGCTGTTTCAATGACAATTGAGTATGGATATATGATAGAATGTAGGAATTATCTTCATTTTTTTAAAGAAAATGGTATTGTGCATGTCATCATTGTGATTATAAGGTTTCGGTAGCGTACATAATTTTATAAAGATATATGCTAAAAAGAAGGAAAAAACAAAAATGATAGCGAGAGACGAAGAATTTTTTGACAAATAGATACAGACGAAGAAAGGAAAAAGAAAGATAGATTGCAAGATAGATATGTAAAGACGTAGGTAGATAAATATGTAAAAAAAGAGATAGATAGATAGATAGATAGATAGATAGATAGATAGATAGATAGATAGATAGATAGATAGATAAGTAAAGAAAGAGATAGATAAGTAAAGAGAGATTGATATGTTAAAAGATAGATAGATAAGTAAAGAAAGAGATAGATAGATATGTAAAGAAAGAGATAGATAGATAAGAAAGAGATAGATAGATAGATAAGCAAGAGATAGATAGATAGATAGATAGATAGATAGATAGATAAGTAAAGAATAAGATAGATAGATAAGTAAAGAGAGATTGATATGTTAAAAGATAGATAGATAAGTAAAGAAAGAGATAAATAGATAAGTAAAGAAAGAGAGATTGATATATTAAAAGATAGATAGATAAGTAAAGAAAGAGATAGATAGATAGATATGTAAAGAAAGAGATAGATAGATAAGCAAGAGATAGATAAGAAAGAGATAGATAGATAGATAGATAGATAGATAGATAGATAAGTAAAGAAAGAGATAGATAAGTAAAGAAAGAGATAGATAAGTAAAGAGAGATTGATATGTTAAAAGATAGATAGATAAGTAAAGAAAGAGATAGATAGATATGTAAAGAAAGAGATAGATAGATAAGAAAGAGATAGATAGATAGATAAGCAAGAGATAGATAGATAGATAGATAGATAGATAGATAGATAGATAGATAGATAAGTAAAGAATAAGATAGATAGATAAGTAAAGAGAGATTGATATGTTAAAAGATAGATAGATAAGTAAAGAAAGAGATAAATAGATAAGTAAAGAAAGAGAGATTGATATATTAAAAGATAGATAGATAAGTAAAGAAAGAGATAGATAGATAGATATGTAAAGAAAGAGATAGATAGATAAGCAAGAGATAGATAAGAAAGAGATAGATAGATAGATAGATAGATAGATAGATAGATAGATAATGTAAAGAAAGATAGATAAAAGATAGATAGTTAAGTAAAGAAAGAGATAGATAGACAAGTAAAGAAAAAGATAGATATGTAAAGAAAGTGATAGATAATCTACAGACAGAGATATGTTTTATAAATGTATAGATAAAAGCATAAACACTAGACGTACAAATTTTCGTCGACACCGAAAACAAGTCAATATCTTCATTGTTGATAGGTACTTAGTAGCCAATAAAAATTTTCAATGAGCAAAATCACGAAACGAATTGAATTGGTTTGCCGGAAGACAGGGTTGGGGCGATATTGGCATGATAGAATTTTGGCAAAGGAAGTAAACAACTTATGGACATTAGGCAACTGAAAGCAATTATTTCGTGGAAGAAAAAATATTAAATAATTTTAATTTTTTTTATTTTATTTTGATTGCAATATATATTCAAAATGTAGTTTTAAAACACCCCTTCCTTGTTATTAAGCTCCAGATACAAACCATTACTCCTGTAGTAAGATTGTTCAAATCTAGGTGCTCAAGAATTTGGGTTTTCTGCCAGACTAAGCCAATATATCCTACGACTTACGGACACAATTTCTCACGAGATAAAACGTTTTGTCTACAATAAATGACGACGACACGAATAAAATGAATATTTTAAACTGTAGATTTGGATTTGTACATTAATAAAGGTTTAAATAAATACAAAATAATGTTTTTTTTTTTTCTACAGGAAAATAAGAGGGGATTATAATAATAAAGATACAACTAAATTTTTAGGAAAAGTGTTTCAAGTCGTGACATTATTTTGTTTACTATGTTTTAACTAGTTCAGTAGTTAATGTCTCTCTTTATTATTTACTCTCTTATCCTTGAGCGGGGGTAAGCTACCTCCTGCAGAGGCCCTTTATTGGGCCTTCATCTCAATAGTTAGGGAGGATTAGATGCGATAGGCAACCATAATCTACAGACGAACACAGATTTGACCGCTGCATGTAAGTATTGCATTAATATTTATGTTTACCTTTTAAAAGGTCAACGATAATTCTTCCGCTGCCACTTAGTTTAAAGATAATTTCATGTATGTAGGTATTTACATTCCGTACAATTTCTTCTGTCGTCACTTAATTTAAAGACAATTTGATGCACGTAGGTCCTTACTTTCCGTACAAAGAATTATTTCTATTTCATGGGTGACTTTTGCTCAATTTCTCGATTAATTTCGCTTATTTCCAATTTCATTTATTTCTAAGTTAAAAAAAAAAAAACTTCTATCGTACAAAAATTTCATCGCAAAAAAAAAAACAAAAAAAAAACACGTACACATCGCCTAAACAATCACAGAGTAACGAAAACTTGGGAATCCAGAATTAGCATTGCAGGTTCGAATCTGGCTCGGAATATTTTCAATTTGCTCACGAAGTCAACTTGATTCCAAAATGGTATATGTTTCGATACGGCCTCTAGGAGTAAAGTTGAAAAAGTCTAGCCCATTTATTATATAAATTTATTTATCTTTCAAATACTTTTAAGAACAACAATATTAAACATGTTCTCAATTATTTTATGATAATTTTCTTTTCTTATTGATTCACTTTATTATTGTCACTAAAATAATAGTAAGTCAAATTAATACATTTGATAAGAACTGTTCACTCAGACATCCAGTGTAAACTATATATGATCGTTCCTTGTCATGGTAGAGGGCTTGCTTGTCCCAGTGATCCCAAGAGCGAAGCCATCTGAACTTCCAAATCGTGTAGGGCCACCCATGGCGGTAAGATCGAGAAGGAGGGACCAGACTTAATGCGACCAGTCCCCGAAGACCCCCAACTGCTGAACAGACAAAGATCTAGACGATTTCTTCGGCCAAACTGGTGGAAGGGAACTGCGACGGTGGGGCTGGCGTAACTAAGCGGGCCTCGACAGAGCAAGCATCCGATAATCTGCTACAAACAGGTTTGCTTAATCTCGCCTGTGTCAAAACCCTATGAGACGCAAGGGATGCGCTTCTGGTCAAGTGTATGGGATTCTCTGTTGTCCAGCAAAATCAAATTCATGCGAATCGCCTCGTCAAACTCCTTTTGTCTGCGCTTTCTCTGGTAATAAAACAATATAGAAAGAAAAATATTTGACACATAAAATTCAAATTATAATTAGTGACAGCCAGTTTCATGACTGAACGCATTTTCAGCATGAAACAGATTGTCGCCATTCGGTGTTGATAAATGGTGCCATCCGGCAAGATTTGCTCCTGTGTCCCCCTTTACAGGTGAAACCGTCGTTAGATCCGACGTTCTTTAACCTTTTGGCTACCAATAGCGTTACCATTTTTTTTAATAAGATTTATCGAATATTCATGCAAGTATACGATATAATTATCAAATATGGGTACCATTAAAATAACGTTTAAAGTGATGAAAAATAAGCCGGATTAATAAATAAGAATCCAATATTTCTTTAGAAATGTCTTTTTTTAGGTTTTGGGTATGTATATTAGGCTAGGGCGATTTCTGAAGTCTGGTATTGCACTTAATTTTAAAATTGGGTTTCGACATGATAAATAATGATAAAAAATGCGTTACCAATTTTTGAGAAAATGAGTTTAAATTTTAAGTTTAGGTACAAAATCATGGAATTTAATACCGATGATCAGTACAACCTTATAGCATAGACTCATAAAATTTATAATTTACTGAAGATTTATAAACGGTAGATGGATTAGATGCATGGCACAATACACATTATTACTAAATCCTTATGCAATCGAATAAGACCTTCATTTACTTATATAAATATAAATATACTGAACAATTTAGCTATATTATGATGTAATATGTTATACAGTAGAGTAGTTGGATTTTTTCTGTTAATTCATCCAAAATAAAAAGAATCTACATTTACAAAAATTCACACCATATTCTCCCAAAGCGATGTCCTTCCATTGTAATTTTGTTGGGTTGACCTTTGCGATCCCCACAAATATGGGCGACTCGGTTGCGTTATTTCTATGTATAGGGGTTATATTCACGCTCACACCGATAAGCAAGCCAAAAAAAGATCTTACCAATAAATCCTTTTAAATGTCTCGAATATCAACCCCACTTATGAAATGTGAATAACTTCCTTTATTTTTGGTAATTTTTTTCATTTTGACGATTGGAGTTGATGCGATGTAAGCTAAATAAATTTTGATTTAAAATATATAATGTCAAAAGAGTTCAAAATATTTATTAAAAAATCGAAAACACTTTGACTTGAAATTTATAATTTATTGCGGTAAGTTAATATTTGCTAAAACTTTACATTATTTGGGATGAATTAACACAAATGATTCCAGTTGTTTTAATGTGATTTTCAATAAACAATGCTAATATAAAACATTTTGTCGTATAATTTCTGCCCAGCAGTATTATGGTGCTATATCCACGTTTATGCATTTTTTTTTTATTAAACGCATCTTATTCATTAAGTAGCCTTTTTGTAATCATTTACAATTATTTTTTTACAGTTTTGACTTATCTAATACAGTAAAAGAAATTGCATATTTTGCTTGTGGTGATTCATAATAAGAATTTTGATTTGAATATATTTACCATTCAATGTATATAATGCAAGATATATCAACTTTAATTGGATTTATTCTTGAAATCAGTCAGTTTGTAAAAAAACTAGCTGCGAAAATTAGATATGTGTACATTTTTCAGACACTCTTTAAAACTAAATCTTAAAATATTATTTCCGTTAATCTGTCCATCAGACCCTCTAAAATAGCCAATGACCGATCAAAACAAAATTTTGGGAAAAGTGGAAATAGATAAGGACATACAAAATACAGTTAAAAAAATTAAATTAAATTTTAATTTCTTTTTTTAAAATTACGTTTTATTATTTAACATACTCCCGCAACATAAAAAAAACAGTTTAATGATTAAAATAACAAATACTTTTAAAATAAAAACGCAATATAGTTTTTTGCATAACTTAAGTTTTTACAAGAATCCAGTTTCCAGTTCGCTCAATAGAATTATCACAAGGCCAAACGATTCAAAATGTTCTAAAGAAATATTTACGGTTGGCCAGTATTATGTTGCATGCCCAAGAGTAAGAAAACTTAAGGATTTATTCTTCGCTGATAAAAAGGAAAAAAAAAACGAAATTTTCTTAAAAAATATTGTTTATCATGAAGTCCTATAAAATTAAATTAAAGAAATTATTAAAACGCAAAGTAGTTTTTTGTCAATGTAATTTTTCCAAACAAATCAGTTTATTCAAATTTCATCGATTGGTTTGCGAAATTGAAAGAAACGTATCGTTTGCAAATCTCGACTTAAAATTTTCACGATAACTGCAACAATACTAAATACTGTGAGGATTTCAACTGGCGTTAGCGTGTTTCAAAATCATTGTAGAGCTCAAAAATTGGTAAAAAGCTTTTCTTTTAATGTGCCATCTTCTTTAAGGGCGTAGTCGATCATGACTCTCCACCCATCTCTATACCTTGCAGTTCCCAACAAGTTTCTTTCCCTCTGCTAGGTCTCCAGACCACTTTCTGTCATCCACTTGTTTAAGTCCGCTAGGTATGTCATTCGTTGCTTTCCGTTGTCTCTCTTTCCCTCTATTCAAAACGTTAGTATCAGATTCTGCAGACCCGCCTTCTTCATGATGTGTCCCAGAAACTTCAGCTGCCTCTTCATTTTGTTAAATATAAGCTTTCTCCTTGTCTCCATCGCCTCGATTCTCTTCTTCATCTTTGAGGAAATCATCCAACATTCGCTGCCTTAAAGAAGGACAGATGTCATTTAACAGCTCAGTATTCTTTTCCAAAGAAATTCTCCTGTCTCTCAATACTCTGCCCAACTTTTAGAATGCGTCCTTGGCCACCCTAAAACGCCTATGGATCTTATTGTCGCACTTAACCTCCTCTGTCAAAATGCTTCCCAGATAACTAAACTTCCGCGTCTGGTTGATTCTAGTGTCCCCGACCTGCAAATCATAATCCGGGCCCATCCTTTTATTGATGATCATACATTCTGTCTTCTTGTAGTTTATAGTTAGTCTCTTCTTCTCATTCTCCGTCGCTAACTTCTGTAGGGATTTTGTAATCTCTTAGCCTTGTCTGGCACGAAAGTAATTTGGGGGCTGACTTCATATAACATGGAACCCCAGCTTTCCAGTGCAATATTAATTTTCTACAAAAAGTGAAATATCAAATTACCATTATATATATATATATATATATATATATATATATATATATATATATATAAATGGTGGACTCTCCTGTTGTATTCGACGTATGAGGGTCAAGCAGTTCAGTTCCTAGGAACCGACAGCCCAGACACCAGCACATATGATTTGATTATAGTAGTGAATGCTTTGTGCCGAAACAACCACACTTTTTGAAGGGCTGAATACAGAGAACTGATGCACTACGTACCACAAGATCCCCAAACGACCATCCGCAGGTTTTGAATTTAGAGCTGTTCATCTTCTAGTTCAGTTGCTGTCCATGTCTATCGAATCCGGCCTGTTCTTCTATTTATTTCACCAGCTACAAAAAGATTAATAACTTTCACAAGGGTATTAGCACATAAGTGGATATAATAGATTCAGCTCTCCGATTCCTCAATCCCAGGCGATATCGACTACTCCACCCTATATATATATATATATATATGCAAAAAATGTGGGCTCTAATATATGTGTGTAAAAGTGTGTGCATATATATGTGTATCTATGTGTTTATTATATATATATATATATATGTGTGTGTGTCTGTATGTATGTATGTATCTATTATATATATATATATATATGTGAGTGTGTGTGTGTGTGTGTGTGTGTGTGTGTGTGTGTGTGTACATATATACGTGTGTGTATATGTATATCTATCTATCTATCTATCTATATGTGTGTGTGAAAATATATAGAAAATAGGAAAGAACTTGTTAGGTAAATAATCTAAAGTTTAGTATTTTTGTTATTTTTTTTTAAAATAGTGCTCGATACAAAAGTAGAGCATAAATATAATTAGTTATTTAAAAATATGATTCCAACGCTACATCAGAGTTCTCAAGTTTCAAAACAAGAGGCGAAAACTTCAATATAATTATTTGAATTAGATTGAATTAAAGTATTAAACTCTGTTCCATCTTCAAGCGAAATTTTTGCTGGAATAACTTATTCGTGAAATTTACGCGTTTTATAAACATATATATATATATATATATATATATATATATACATACATACACACACACAGTGGTCTCTCTCGACATGTGTAGATTCAACAATTCAGCTCCTAAATCTACCCATACGTATGATTGAATTATAATGGTGGAGGCTAGCATAAAATTATCGATAGTTATCCGAAGAGGTGATTACAGTGAACTGTAACCCGTAGTTATTCACAAGGTTTCCATTCATGTTTTGAATTTCTGGATGTACTTGAGATAAGTGCGCCTAAGTAAATTTAACTAACTCAAATTAGTACTTGGCTCTCGGACAACTCATTCCGAGTAGCAAACTATATGCCTCTATTAATTGAAACGTTATAGTGAACACTTCGTATTTTAAATAGACACACCATTTTAAATTATTAAACACGTCTATCTGCTTCATATCTTTACAAGGATTTATCGAATGTACTGGCCGTTAAACGTCATACAATCGGGTTAATAAATAAAAAAAATGGCTTCTATTTCAAATACGAAGTATCCACTCTAAAAACGTTGGAAGTAATAATATCTGTCAGATGAAAAATAAAAATGAATCCACAAATTCCTAAGAAAAAAAAAATATGTTGCTAAAGAACGGCTTAAATTAATAAAGCGTTCTAAAAAATTATTTTACAGCCTGATTGGTAGAAACTAAGTTAGCGGAAAGGATGATGCTCCAATTATTTTATGCTTTAGTTCGGTTTGTTTTACGGTATGTCAACCTAAATAGGATAATTAATGCAGACAAGATTTTTATTGCTGGTAATATTTTCTTTTCAAATATGTATTACTGGTAATATTTTTTTATTTAAAAAAAATGTACTGATGGTAATATTCTTTTTCCAAATATGTATTGCTGGTAATAATTTTTCTCCAAGAATTAATTGCTGGTAATAATTTTTTACCAAATGTATTGCTCGTAGTAAAACGTATTTTTACACTTTAATAATGTTTTGACCTCAGTTTGGTGGTTAACTATTTGTCCATACCTGGGGTCCCTAACAGGTGCTACCCCCACGGGTCAAGGTAGACTTGGGAACACCAGCAATTAAGAAGTGGTTCTACGCTCCTCAAAACCTGATCGGAGGTCTTTCCCAGGACGCAATTATTTTACGTCTTAAACTGGTTTGAATTGAACGCAGTCGTCGACCAAAGTATGTTTTTCTTTGGCTTGACTCTTCATATATGCTGGTCAATGGTGCACTATGCGTAATAAGGTCTGTTGTTTTCATACGCATTGACCCTGATAGTGGACACTAACCCATAAATATAGCATATCTTAAAACTATATTTCATCATATATATATATATATATATATATATATATATATGGAAAGAAAGAGAAATTAAGAAAAAAAAAAAAGATGAGGAGAGCGTTCGAATAATCTGAATATATCTTCCTGGTCCAGTCAATGTAAATTATTTCAGCTTTAGGTGATCGTATTTCTGTCTCCTGGTTGAATTGAATATAAATATTTTCGGTTAGACAGCTGCCGATGTTCTTTTACGTAACAGTAAGTAATTTCGATATTAAAACATAGTTTTCTTACTTAAGCAGCGCCCATTCAAAGACACGTCCTCAATAGACAAGATTGTCAGGACCCCCTCCCCGCAAAAAAAAAAATCACTTATATCAGGTAGCATCTGCCACAGATTTTCGAAAGAATACCAGTGCCAATTCGACCAACAGTATCTATGCAAGAAATATAACTACTTCAGTAAGCTTCATTTTCTCTTATTGAAAATCTTTCAGCGTAGCATTTTATACAATATTACTACGTGGCTATATAGGAAATCAACCATGGATAAAATTACAATTTGGAGACCGTTGGTGTCTAGAATATATAGATTTTTTAATTTACTGCTAGGTCCCTCAATACAAGACCCAATGGGCAACGAAGGGAGAAGGTAGCCGAGTGACATTGCATGAAAGAGAGAGAGAGAGATGTAAAAGATTATGAGGATAAGTAGTAAAGATATCGGTTGATCCTGGAGTTTAATAGACCAAGATTGTAGTTGTCAGGTAAGCGTTCCCTCGAGAGTTTGTTCCAGAAAGTAACAATTCAGATGAATAAGCGGTGTAAGTAGAGAATGGGCGTGTTTTGATACCATAAACACATCATGGCGGCTCCTAGCTGTGAAGGTTCGATATGGTCGTACTAAGTATTAGCACTTTCCTTTCTCAATAGAATCCAAAAGCGCTGACTTTATAAAGAGATAGCTTCGTAGCTGGAGATAGATAATCCAAAAACTGGTTTGCTAAGCTTTTATAATTTTGAACATTTTATCGGCGTACACGTTAATATTATTGGTAGAGGTGGTAGCCACCGCTCGGGTAATTCAAGGTTTTTCAGTTTCTTAGTCGATCTTGATGCTTTTTATGCCTTTCTGATCTTGAAACGAAACGAATTTTCATCTCACATGTCTGGTAGAAGTGTTAGCCACCACTCGCGTACATCAAGGTACCTCAGTTTCTTAGTCGATCTTGATGCTTTAATGTCCTTCTGAGCTTGGAACGAGTCCAAATGTCATCTTATACATCTGGTAGATGTGTTGATCAAAGCTGGGGTACTTGAAGGTGATTCGGTATCTTAGTCGATCTTGATTCGTTTTATGCCCTTCTGATCTTGAAAACGAGTCCATTTGTCAACTCATGCGTCTGTAGAGGTGTTAGCCACCGTTCTGTTACTTCATGTTGCCTCAGTTTCTTAGTTACTATATTAAAAACAAATAAAAAATATCGTCTGATAATGAAAGGTTTTTCTAAAATAATTGGCGGGGGAAATGTTAAGAATCGGTTCGAGCGAAGCGATGACAACGGGGAGGGGTGATCGGAGAGATGTCGGCTCTGGCGACATCGGTGATTTCTTGTTTTAAGTTGCTGTTCTAGACATTCGTATCTAGAATCAATGATTAAATCAAGGCAACTGTTTCAATTTCGGTTATTAATTTAGTTTGAAGAAAATACATGAATGATATTTTATAACATTTTATTTGTATAACAAAAGCTCTACTGACACTAGAAATACGGTTAACTTCCAATAAGAAATCGATAGAAATAGATTCCCGGCAAAAGTAAAGATATATACTAAGTCTGTCGTCTAGATTTTCCTTTAACGAAAATCATTAAGAATCATATTTCATACAATATACCTATGTAGCTATATAAGAAAATATTTAATAGATAACATTACTATACACGGCATAGTATTATATTATATTGAAACACTGGATCAAAGAAGTTAAGCAACGTCGAGCATGGCCAGTACCTAGATAGGTAACCGCTTGTGAATACCAGTTGTTGTAAGCCTGGTAGTGCGGGTGGTGTAATTGATAACGTTTAAGAATTGGGAATCAGAGAGACGAGTTCTAATTCCAGCTGGGTTTCTTATATTCAATTAGGAGCAAACAGACTTTGGAAAGGTATGAATCCTCCTCTTTTCTCCCAACTATGGATTAATTAGTCGGACTTGTATCAGTAAATCATTATTATCTCCTCCCCCACAGAATTCGTACAATATGAAAATATTTTCTGGCCTTAAATAACCCTCAAACGTTTGAGCCGTAACAAATTCAACCAATCTGTATTACCTTGTAGAGTTATTTGATCCAGTGCTAAATTCAATATTACCCCTTTCCCTACAAGGAAACATTTGGAATTCATTGACCGAGTTGCCAGTACTGCTTTCACTTGAAATTTATAAAATCATTCTCTTAAGGTTTCTTTTTTTAGAAAACAAGTTTTCAAGTTCAGTAGCTGTTAGGCTCTTTCCATGATGATTTCCTTTCTAATCTTTTATTTGAAATTTCTGTGGAATCTCATATCAGGATTATGTTATGATTTTCTCTTCGAGTTATAGGAGCTATCAATTATAGTTATTGCTGATGTTGATAGTCCTCAAGTGATGTGATTTGTAATATCTGGTAGAGTTATTTGTTTGGGATCTACAGGGTGCTATGGGTAAATTGTCGCCATTTTATATTTGTAATTTCGCGGATGAGCGTTGTTTTTGATTTCGGTGTCTATTGACGTGGTAGAGCTGCCTTGGGTCAATTGGGTGGCTGCTGCAGAACCCTATGTCTAGCAACATGACTCTTCACCATGCCACACAAGCAAGCAGAGGAACCAAATTATGGCTGTCAGACAGTTTCTGCGACCACATCAATTCTTACATCTGGTTAATTGGCCTTGTTCTGCCATTTATTTACTCAGGTTCGTTAAGTATGTTATACGTTGTTTTTATGCTCCTGACCTCTACTGTCCCGTGCGTATCCACTCCCACTTTATCATTCTATGCCCCAGAAACCTGAAATGTCGCTTTTTTATGTGAGGTATTAGTTTCCTTTTAGTTTTCATTTTCATCACAACTTCGTCGTTGCTCACATGTTCTGTATCCTGTATCCACAGTATTCATTTCTGTTGCTTCAAGTCTCTTCTTCGTCTTTGAGGAGATTGTCGTCTCTCACTGCCATAGAGGAGAACAGATATCCCATAACAATTTAGTACTCTTTTCTTTTTTCTCTTGTATTTCTGTCTCTTAATACTCTGCTTAGCTTTTTGGAATGCTTCTTTGGCCATCCCAATACGCCTTCGGATTTCAGTGCCACTCTTTCCATCATCTGTTATAACACTTCCCATATATTTTATTTGGTTTATTTTGGTACTTCCGCTTAGCACTGATCTTAAATTCACAATGTCTAGGTAGCATAGGCAAGACTTTATCAGCGAAATTACCGTGATTTTTTTTTTTTTTACAAAAGGGTACGGCGTTAGGGGGAGGGAGGTTTGCTGTTGATCAAGTCAAAGCAGGTGTTTTTCATATGCTTACCGTATTACAAGTAGTGCTTTAATTTACTTGCAAAGCTCTCAGAATTTAGAAATTATATTTTAAATCTCACCTCAGTTTAGGACAAATAAAACTAGAAAAGTTGATTTGCAGAAGATTTCAATGCGAAATCTCGAAAAACAATATCCCATCAAAACTAACGAAGTCTCACATTCCTATTTCTTTGATTAGCTTTTATCGAGAATCTATCTGTGTCGCGCTTCCTACAATATAACTACTTGGCTATATAGGAAATCATTCCTGAAGAAATTGAGTGTGGTGATATATTTGGTATCGAAAATCAAAGATCAAATCAAGACAACCTTTTTTCTACTTTCATATGTCTACAAAGTATAATTAATTCATTCATTTACTTGTAAAATCCTTGGCAGAAATTTATAAATTTATTAATATTATCTCATTGCGGCATAAAAGTTACAAGCCCATCGTAAATTGTTGCTATTTTCAGAATAAATGTTCAGATGAGATTTATTTTTCAATTTCCACCTCTACTGATAGGAAACGTTAAGATGTTTTCAGCCTGTTCAATACTTAGATGGGGGACCACTTGGAAACACCTACTACAGTAAGCAATCTACTACAATATAAAAAATATATTTGATTGTCTTAGGTCGCTTTTTCGGCTTTAAATAACCATTTTTCTTCGACTTATAGATGTCAGATATCAGTTATCTCCTGTTAATTTCCCTAATGTAGCACAGTGAATAAAGTTTTCAGTTAGATCCAGTGACAGGACCCAACGAGTGTGAGTTCAGTACCCGGTTAAGGCAGTGGAGAACTTTCAAAGGGAAATTAACAGGAGATAACTGATAACTGACATCCATTACAACATGGCACGTGGAACTAGAACAGTCTAAACAAGTGAGCGAAATTAAGTTTTAAGTTCGACATTCCAACCATCGGAAGAAGGCCAGAGCATAAAACCGCCGAAACGCTGTAATAAATATGGCGACAAAGATGAGGATAATAGTCCGAATAATGTAAATGTTGAAAATAACCAACAATACATTTTTATAGCAATTAACAATAAATATGATAATCAATACAACACTAAATTATAAAATACATTTTTATAATAAAATTACCAGCAAACAATATATATCTAAAAAGAATACCTTTATCATGAAATAAAATAAATATAAATTTAAATAAAAATATCTGTAGTGGAAGCTATGAAACTGAGTAAAAAATATTTAGATTTTGTCAGTAAATATCCCATAGAGGTGTTGATATGCCGCTATGCAAACACAGCCAATCTATAGTCTTTTTACTTTGTAATCGATTTCGCTCAAAGAAAGCCAGTAAGCCTCTAATTTTCAAACTGCTACTTGGTGTCGAAGAATTAGAAAACAGAAAAATTAATAAGGAACTAAAATTAATGAAGAATAATCAACAAGAGAGTAGATAGCGATTGACATTACATTTAAATTTTTGAAGATTAAAGCTCAGAGCCGGAAGAGAGTTCCACAAGCGAGAAGTGCGAGAAAAGAAAATCGTTAGCATAGAATTTACGGTTAAATCTAGCCAACACAACTGTAAATTGATGAGGCCTCGTAGCCAGTCTAATTTGCCGTGCTGATGTTGCTACATGCCTTACTTCTTGCCTATCTCACACTGTGAATTTTTTATAAGCTCTATACTAAACATTAAATCTGTTACGAAAAAAGAACTAAACAAAATGAACAAAAAACGATCAGCTTTAAAAAAAGGACTCGTAACTGGAAAAACCGAATGAAAAAAGAATGTTAACAACAAATACTTTGTCACAACAAACCCAGTTCTGCGGAATCAGAATCAACGTTAAGTTTAAGCAAGCGAATGAGCCAATTGGAGTAAATTGCCATGCAGATTTAAATTTTTCCCAGTTGTGACGAATGCAGCTATCGACTTTTTTGCATGCTAGCATGCTAGTTAACATTCGTGTCAGTCAGCTGTTGGCTCTCATGCTGGCCAATAGAATCTTCCTGCCTATTCGTGGCAGCCAGTTATTGTCTCTCACTCTGGCCAGTACAAAACTACGTGAAAACTGCCGTAGAAGCATGAAAAAATCGATTATTTCCATTATCGATGGAAGTTGGGAAATGCAAAGTCTGTCTTGGCCTTTCCACTAACTTGGAGCATGTGCAGGTAAATTTTGGTGCAAATCCGTCGAAAATTGCGGCTGTGCATTCGTTACACACACACACACACACACACACACACACACACACACACACGCGCGCGCGCGCACATCCGACCTTTTATAGATAGCGATTATATTCTATTTTATTAATATTTATAATTATTTATAATTAATATTATCATTTATTATTAATATATTGAATACAATAATTATTATATTGAATATAATAATAATAATTTTTTTTCTTTATATATAAATGTCTCCCTTTTGTATTGGCACGTGGCCGAGTGGAGAGAGCGTTCGCATTCTGACCATAAGACTCAGGTTCGAATCTCACTGTGATTCGTCAAGAAGACTTCCTGATGTTATAAGACTGGAGCGTGTGGCACCTTTGGTAAGATGCCAGAAAACCATACCACGAGTTGACCCAAGGCTTGTGAGTGAAATTGAATAGACTGAATCCGTCTAAAAGCTGTGCTAGTACGAAGTCACATGTCATCGTGAGCGTGCTGGCCTTGTTCAAATTGTTGATACTGCGCTCTCTCACAGAAACTGTAACTAAGGTCTGCTCAACATAGTTGCAGTATAAACCACAGGTTGACTCTGTAGATGTTGAATAAACACAAATGTCAAGACTGAAAGTGCCGGTGACGCATCAGCTCGAGAGTCCGTCCTCCGATGTAACTGTTTTTTGGGGAGAAGCTCTCTAAATGAAACTTAATACTTACAATTGGAATACAGCGGGATTGGGAATGAATCAACCATATACAGATTTGCATAGTGTTTTTTTTTTTTTAACTGTGCAGGAGTGTTACTAAAAAATGTAGATCGTTAGAATATTTTCCATGCAAGTTCCTTGCGACGTTTAATCTGTGGGAAAGTTGTCGTCGTATAGAAACTAATTACGGGATTTTGAACTCCAGCTCAGATATGCCAGTGATAATAGACATTATTCACTTCTTGGCAACTCAAGCGTAAAGCAATCATCCTATCCCCCGCAATTTTAAGTTCAGTGAAAATGTACATTTAGGCTGGCCGCCCCTTCTCAAAGGAGACAGACTAATTTCCATCTTGAGGCCATCAGACCGAAATCAATATTATTTACAAAGCATAGCTTACGTTGGAAGAACATCTCAATTTGAGACACCTAGTGTGGATCAAACTCGATAATCAGTGGTTTTCAACCTTTTCCTGTACATAGATGATTTCTACGCTTCTTTTTTTTTCTTTTTTTTGGTTGAACACCATAATCATTCGATGGAAAAAAGTTATTTTATTTTTTACTAATAAATAAGTTTAGCAATTGTATTTTAGGATTTTGTATTATAAAAAGTGTAAATGGATATGTTTTATTTTGAAGTAAAACTAATTTAATGAAAATAAACGTGTATTTAACAAGTAAATTCTATGGTAACTGCTAATAATTCATAATAAATCATTTTAAAATATGTGATTAATTAATAAAATTGAAAGAAAGAGTAGATTTAATCAAGGAGATACCTGAGGTTGATTTTGCTCTCTTAGTTTTACATACACACACACACACACACACACATACATACATATATATATATATATATATATATATATATTCGGCTTCGTCGATGTCAATTATAGTCGAAGATCATCCCTTTTCACAATGTAGAGTCTATTACTAAATTATTAAATTTATATTAAAATATTATTTTATTAATATTTTATTTTATTAATATTTATAATTAATATTATTATTTATTATTAATATATTAAATTCATTTATATAATAAATTATCTTACTCTATTTTTGTTATTTATAAATGGATTCCTTTCTTTTTTATGGGCACGTGACCGAGTGGTTAGAATGGTCTTGACGACTGACAACTCCAAGCCATTATCCATTACATCCTCTGCATATCTAAGCTTTCAGTACCTGATATTCCAAAGTGGTCCCCTATCTAAATACTGATCAGCCTTGACGCTGCTTAACTCCGGCGATCGTACGGGGACTGACCGAAAATTTATGTTACTTTACTCGAAACCGGTGATCCTGCTATATATTTAGAGATCCTTGATAAAATCCAAAGGAGAATCAGCAATATTATTGGTCCTGGGCTGGCGTCTCGGCTACAGTCACTTTCCCACCGCCGTAATGTTGATTCACAGTACGTTTTCCAGAAATACTTTCATGGTAATTTTTTGGATGAGTTCTTCGCAATGGGTTTTTTTTGCGTTTAAATGAGTGCGTTTCAGTATGCGTGCTCAGGATGGATGAATGTTTTATACTATTACAGTCACGCATTGATTTCGGCCAGTGAACTGATATTTCTGCCACATTTAGTCATTGTGTGTCGGTTTTATTACTAATATTATTTTCTTTAATTTCTTGTAAATAGTTTTGTAATCATATTTTTAAATACTCATTGAGGCAAGTTTTTAGAATTGTTGTTTTATTCCCCTCCCCCTACAGACAATGGATTTTAAATATGGGGACTAGTTAATATTTTCATAGAGACAAAGAGGTATTATGGTGATTGTAATAAGAAAGGTACGTATGAATGTGTTGTTTTGGTGTAAGGGATATTGTTTGTACGACTGGGTCAGCGTTTGTGGCTAGCGAAGTTATAGTTAAGACAGAACAAGACCGTCCTTTTCCCCAATCCCCACTTCGACCATGTGCCACATTTTTCTATTAAACGGAATAAATATCGCTCTTCGTTATGGGTTCTAGGTCAGTTGTGTACTCGAAATTTGCATCCCTGACAATTGCTTACCAGATAACTGCTTCCCTGGACATTTGCGTACATGGATAATTCCGTACCTGAAATTTTTTTAAGCTTTTAAAGGCAGTTACTATAAATTTTGCAAAAAAAGAAAAAAAAAACATAGGCAATAATCATAATTTTTTAAAAAAAGAAATAAAATTAAAAAAAAAAGTTTATTTTACTTTTAAATGCAATGCCAGATTAACAGTCGTGTAAGATCACTCTACAAATCGACAGTATGTTTTTGTTCCATCGGCGTTTTTCTTATCATAGTAGTAGCTGTAATTTTCCTCGCCCACAAATATTTTCCACCAGTGTTTGATTTTCGGAACTTAGCCATGTTTCCCAAATAAAAATATAATCTATAAAATCCAGAATCTATCAGATTTTTGTAGTACGTACTACTGGAATGAACTGAAACTGCTAGATTGCTTTAAAAAATAATTTTTTCTCATTTTTTTTTAAATTTATGATAACAACCTTATTGCTTGTTTAGAGGAATTAAAGATATTGGAGTGCAAATTTCTTTATTAAACAACTCTTTAAAAAAAAATGCTAACTTCAAAAAGTTATCAGACCGACGCAGGGATGCAAATCTCCAGCTACATAATTATCCATCTACTTTTCGCTATGGTACCTAGAATTATTTTTTATATAAGCGCAGTAGAACTGGTCGGCAAGGTCTTACCAATTTACAGTTAAATTGGGTAGATGTAAGTTCTATGCTAGCAGTTTCTTCTCGTGCATTTTCCGATTGTGAAAATCATCTCCGGGTCCATGCCTTCTAGCTAACATTAATCTTCAAAAGTTTTAAATTCAAGATCGTTATCTACTATCTTTCTATATACATTATTCAGACGATTTTCCTCCTTTTTCTCGCCATATTCATTACAACGTTTCGGCGGTTGTACGCTCCGGCCCTCTTCAGGTGGTTGGAATGTCGAACTTAACCCTTTATTTTCCTCACCGGGGTATACTTTTCTAGTTCCACGTGCCATGTCTAATGGATGTCAGTTATCAGTTATCTCCTCTCCAAGTTCTCCACCGCCTTAACCAGGTATTGAACTCACACTCTTTGTCACTGTATCTAACTAACGCCTTTATCCACTGTGCCATGTGTCTTTGAGGGCATCGGTGTGCGAATTCCTGGGTATTATATACCTAATGTTCTCAGCCTACATTTTTTTACCAGTGGTTATATTGCAATTTTTGCTGTTATCACATCATATTTTTACCAGAGCTCATATGGCAATTTTTTTTGTTATTATTGCTTTTCTCTGGCACTCCTTATTACTGGTTCCCATATTGTATTCATTTCTATGATTGGTCAAGAATACCAAAAAGCTGTAACACTGTAAAATTTCCTGAGCCGACCAAACATGGAAATTAATACAATATGGGAACCAGTAACCTCATTGCGTTTTAGTGGTTTTACTGCCTTGTTTGAGGTGAACGCGATAAAAAAAAACAGCAAAAAACAAAATAATTACCAAATATGGACATGTAATTAAAATACAATTGTCGTTATAAATGTTTCTCTAAATCGGAAATTACTTCTGACATGAAATAGGGTTTTCGTATAGTGGTTCTATTCGCATGCTGGCTGACTAAAAACTCAGATGGAGAGAGCTTTTCATTTATAAAATTCGGGAAAAGTACCCAATTCCAACCTGCAGAAATGGAAAAGAAGACGTTAAAGTTTTCTCGGCACAACTCAACTGTCACAAAAGAAATATTTCCGCCATCAGAAACTTATTTTGGGCAAGTCGATATCTTGCCGAGAATGTTTCAACCCAACCCTCGTAATTCCAGTTGTAACTGGTAAATCATCTACCTTATCATATTTTGATGTGATGTATTTTTCCGAGCAGGCAATTAACAAGACAAATCTATTTCAGGGAGAATTCTAATCATTTTGCCGTTGTTGTTTTCCCCCTTTTACAGCATTTTGGCATCGGAAAACGTTGCCAAGGAAATCATATTATGGTATATTTAGGAAGCAAACCAAAAAAAGAAATAGGGAACTGATCGATAATAAAAACACAGTTACAGTCGAGTTCGATCGTCATTTCTTTTTTTCTTTTTTTTTTGCATATCGAAAGTTCTATAAATTATACTATTATAAATAGAATATTTAACACATACACACATTCACGGAAATACTGGAAATACTGGAAGTTGCAGTATACAAGTCAACCTGGCGTACAAGTCGATTTTTTTAAATCGCTAAAAATCGTAGATTTTAGCCATAGAGTTCTCTCAGCACAATGTCATTATCTTTCTCAAAAATATTTCAAAAATAAAATATATTTTTCTAAAGATTTATTTGAGGAAGATTAGCTGATTTAAAGTTTAATCAATACGTTACTCTTAATTATTTACATTGTTCGGACATTTGTCCACATTATTATTGCCATATTACCGACGTTTCGGCCGTTGTACGCTTCGGTCTTCTTCAGATAATTGGAATTTCGAACTGAACCCTTTTGTTTTAGTTCGACGTGCCATGACTCTTCCATTTATCTCCCTTTAACTCAACTTTCCAAGTAGCCAGGTATTGAACTCACAACTCTTTTTGGGTCAACTCACTGGACCCAGCCAACACTTTTATCCACTGGACAATGTGTCTTTGCCATGAACATTAAAATAAAGATGAGAACTGCAGTCCGAACAATGTAAATAATATAAATAATTACAATACCTCATCTCAGAAAAATAGTCATACTACTTGTAATTTAAAATATCTCAGAAAGGCATTTTTAACATGTCTCTTGATCTGAAAAATGCCTCACTTATTAAAAAAGAAAATAACTGAGACGGAAAATTCTTGAGAGTGCCGCTATCGAATCTTGCGTGCTCTCAGAAGTCCCGACTCGGCCAGGCTCGTCCATCACGCACACACCTCTGTGACTCCTGCTCACGACGCTTCCGGAATAGGCTGGGCCTTCGCATTTATCTCACTTACCACCACCAGGGGGAGAGAAAGGAAAATAAGGAAAAAGTATGAAAAATACCCCACTTATTAAAAATGAAACTTAGACGGAAAATTATTGAGAGTGCCGCTATCGAATCTTGTCAAAATATAAATCAGTGACCGTCATTTTCCTCAAATATCTCCTTTCATGAAAGAATTACGCTTTTCTGAAGCAAACATATATGACGATAAAAATGTAAAACAAGAAGAAAAAGTTATATATTTCCCAAATAAAAATATAATCTATAAAATCCAGAATTTATCGGTTGTTTGTGGTGTATATATATATATATATATATATATATATATATATATATATATGTCAAAGTACAGGATTGGTGTATACAGAATAAATTTCAATAAACAAAAATACTATTCTTAAAAAAGTGCTCAATATAGAGTAGAGCAAATATAATTTATTCGAAATGTTATAAAATCACTACTAAAATACCTAATTTGTTTCAACATTTCTGGTATCTTGTCAAGTGATGATGTTGAACACAAGATTCAACACCATCATTTGATAAGACACCAGAGGTGTTGAAACAAAATGTTTATATTAGCGGTGATTTCAGAACATATTTATGTTATAATTTTCGAATAAATCATACATATATATATGTATATATCATTGGTTAACAATGGTGGTTATCATCATGTTAACCACCTGAAGAGACATGTTTGTATCGTCTACCGGCCTG
>CAHIKZ030004867.1:2415000-2425000 GCA_903632075.3 Acanthosepion pharaonis | reverse complement strand
GTATCGTCACTGTTCCGGCTTTGATGAAGACCTTCCTTGTGATCTTGCAGCGAAATGATGCCAAGTGCTTGTAAACGGAATCGGCTTTGGTCTTTTGACGAGGTAAACAGAAGTCGAACTCATTATCATTGAAATAACAGACAGCTTACGGTTGGTTTCATTGTGATTTATACGATGATGAACACACATGATGTTGCCCGTTTCTCTACCCGATGTCAAAATCAATCAGAAAATTCTCCGTTTCCTCGTATTGGTATCTGTTTCTAAATTTCTCTATAACTAAATAAATACATTGGTATATATATATATATATATATATATATATATATATATATATATATATATATGGTAAAAAAGGTAATTAGAAATATTAATGTAATAGAAGACTTAATATAAGCCTTAACTTACTAAGAACCCATTGCATGACGCGATACTTATGTATAAAATTGTTGTCAGTTGGATCTGGCGTATTTTTAGAGGAGCAAGTACTTTCGAAAACTTCATATTACCATCGTCAAGCTGTAATTTCTTCCATTAAGAACTAAAACCCCAACACGAATTAAATTTAAACCAAAAGATACTTAATTTTAAGAATGTGTTATTTATTAACAGTTAAATAATTTTGGAACATGCAATTCGCAACGCTAGAGTTTAAATATTTCAAGTATATAGTTCAATTAATAAAGTGATATGTCTTAGTACATATATACATATATATATAGATACATATTTCAAATACCCGTATTCTCTATAATAATGCACCATAATATATATATATATATATATATATATATATATATATATATATTTATATATATATATATATATTTAAATCCACACTCTCTGAAATGTTCGTATTGGAGATCCCGGCGCGAATGCCAATCAGTACATCCTGTAATTTTCATATTTCTGGCGGAGTTAATTACGTCATAGTGCTTTTTTTTTTTTCATATATATATATATATATATATATATATATATATATATATATATATATATATCGAAGTACAGGGTTTGTACACATGGAACAAAATTCCTAAACCCAAAGACACTATTCATAAAAGAGTATTCAATACGGAATAAAGCTAATAATATTTGTTCCACTTTGTAACATTTACATGTTATAAGATCACTACCACTGTTGCAGTTTTGTTTCCGACACTTCTGGTATTTTATCACTTGATAAAACACCGGTATTGCTGAATCATATTGCAGTCAAGACCTTGCCACTTGAATTTAACAAAACAATTTATTTTCACACACACACACACACACATATATATATATATATATATATATATATATATATATATATATATATATATATATTTAATGAACAACAGACACTTTAAGGTACCATTACAATAATTTATTTCACCAAAATCCTTTTTAAAGGATTTCGGATCATCAGGTAACACTTCCAACAATGAAATGAGAGGAAAATGTGATTAGAAATTGATGGGTAGTGTAATTTTGTAATTAAACAGGGAGGTGAAGGTGGCGGTTAAAGAGACAATACAAAAATATAGAGAGGGTTAAATTTACATCTCTCTTAAAATAAGCCTTAAATTGGGGTAGGAGGAATACGTCTGGGCCTTTTCCCCCTTTTTCTCTCTTTCGATTCACTTCCCTCTCTGCAATAAAACTCTTTTGGATACGTCTGTCTTTTTTTCCACTTTTTCTTTCTCTTTCCCTTTACTTTATTTCCTTTCCTCACTATTCCTATATATCACTTGCTTTTTCTTTTACCACATAAATAGGTCAAGGTTAGGTCACTCCTCCTACGCCAATTTAAGGATTTTGGTGAAATAAATTATTGTTATGGTACCTTAAAGTGTCTGTTTTTCATTAAATATTAGCTCTGTTCTTCACATTGAGCTCTCAAGATTTCATCCTCCTTGGATTTACCAATTCGGTTTACCAAATTCTTCATAACTTAACTATATATGTAGTGGTGGAGGCACGGTGGAGTAATGGATAGCGGCTTGGCAGAACCGAGTTCGAATTCCAGTCGAATCCATTACATTCACTTACGTGCTAATACCCTTGGGAAAGGTATGAATCCTCTTCATCTCCCTCCAGCTATGGGTAAAATAGCAGGACAGACTGGGTTCTATAGCCTTGGATGGCAACTGGTCTAGGAGAAGGACAACTCTGGATTCAAAACCTGCAGAGGGTCGTTTGGGAACCTTGTGGCATTCGGTGCACCAGGTTTCTGTATTCGTCCCTCCAAAAAGTGTGGCTGGTCCTGCACGAGGCCTTCACTACTATAATCAAATCTCATGTGCCGATGTCGGGATGTCGGTTTCCTGGAAACTTATCGGCCTGACCCTCATACGTCGAACTCGACGCGAGAGTCGATTATATATATATATATATTTAAATAAATTGTTAGAGGTACAAAAACGTAGTATTGCAAGGAGAAAATATAATTTGTTTTTATAAGCATTGTGAAATATGAAGATAATAAAATAAGAAATGAAAACACTTACAAGACAGACGAACCGGTTTTTTTCTCAAGCTCATCAGGGTCGACTGGGAACAGATTAATAATTTATTGCAAATATACATTTACTCCCACAAACACCCTACACTATATATATACAGACTTTTTTGCTGTATCACATCACAATACTTGGTCTAAACATCCAATTGCTTCAAGTCGGGATTGAAACTCGACCGATTTGGCATTAGTCAGATACATTACCCCTAAGCACGACAAAGGAAGAGAATGTCTTAACGTATAATATACGTGATGTATATAAACGCTAAATAAGCAGCCAAAGCGCTAATTTCCGACGAAGAGCTATGCGTTACAGGAAGTCGTCGATCTCTGACGTAATCTATTTGCCACTCTTCGATTTTACGATCTCGACCGTGAATTAATACGTCTGGCCGCCTGAAGTAATTAAGGATGCGCGGTATCTAGAAGAACAAGGGATCATTCTATACAATGTTTCGCTAATGGATTATCAGAAGGATTATATCTAATGAATAAACCCCTTGAACATATCGATGGATGGTACTCAAACATCGAAAGTTTTGCAAGGACTGACAGGATAGCAGACGATATGCTTTGTTCATATCGTGTATATCAGCTGGTTGAATCTATTGATATCAATGGTAAATCCGCAACTATTTCATCAGGAGATAAAGAAAATGACAATTTAGACAAATCTACGCATGCTTGTGAAAAAACAAAAAAAGAAAAATAACTCCACTAGCTATCCCGAGCCCTGACCCAAATGGCAACGTTGACGATTCACAACAAAGCGCCACCAGCTGATTTGTTTTGCAACGAAAATGCATTTTTTGCAGCTGTATTTTGTGTTTTATGTTTAACAAATATTAAAAACAAACCGTACCTTATTATGCAGTGTTTAATTTAAAATTGACAATCGTATAAATAATAAAAAGCAATGTATCGAGAGATGCTACAAATCGTAGCAAACCTAAAAATAGTAAAGATGACAAAAATATGGAATAACGCCCAAAGAAGAATAAAAAAAAAGATTGCAAATTGTATTACAGGCCGACTTACAACCAGTTAGATTTACGACTTATTGGTCAAAACAAATCGTGGTCGTAAGTCAACGACGCCTGATACACACACACACACACACACACATATATATATATATATATATATGACACATGTTTCATTTAATAATTTAGACAATGTTAATCTACTTATTTTCAGCAGGATACTTTCATATTCCCGAACATGCATTTTGGTATCGTTATTAAAAGAAGATCGAAAATTACCGTGTTGTTACATGTTGTTTCCCGAGCACTTTCGACATTGGCCTCATGTCATCAGTAGGATGTTGTTTTTTTAAGACAAAATTATAGACGTCATCATTTAGAAAAACAAAATTTCTATGTTCATCAGAATGTTAAAATTTTACATGTTACATTGTTTTTAACGCTCCTGGGGAGGTAACTAAGTTATGAGGTTGTGAGTTCTTTTAGAAGAAAAAAAGAAAGAAATATGAAAACAATTAGTACGAGCCTCGATATTGCAGGCTATCTACTGTAAACAGTTCCAAACATTTGTGCTGCATGCAAAATTAATTTTGTTACGGCTTGCTTTCATTATTTTAATATAGATAGCTACAAGGATTTTTAGTTTATAAATATGTATTATTTTTATGGAGAAGTATGAATGCATTTTTCGACTAATTTTTTTCTACATTTTGAATGTGGACTGGCATGATGTTGTAAATGTTTAGATATGTTAGAAGTGTCATTCAAATAGAAACTCAGCCGCCGAGATAACGTGGTCGTAGTATAGCCATCCTAAATATTATTTTGTGCGTTGGAGATACAATCTCCCAGAGGACATTTAAATTTATATACGATGTTAGTTTTTTTTGAAAACTTTGGTGGAGAAAAATCTTGAATGATTAAATTTGGATTTAGTGTAGTATATAATTAATTTAATTTTTACTAGGATCTGTGGTAAACATAATGGTGTTTCTTAAAGTTTTAGAATATGTACATGTTTATAATGAGAATGCATTTGCTTACGATATACAAAATTGATATTTTGGGAGTCAATTGAAACATTATTATATTTGCTTGGTGTTAACATTACTGATAGAGCATCTTAGTTGTTCATCAGCAATATAATTAGGGAAGTTAGCATTAATAAGAATTTATTTTATGTTTTTCAGTTCACTGTAGAAAATTTGTTTAGTGGATGAATTAGTTTTAGCAAGGTTTATTAGTTTTTATAATTGCTATTTTATAGTAATTTGGACATTCACTCTTATAGTTAAAGTGCATGAATAGATGCTGGTGTTTATTTAGAATACTAATATGTCATTGTGCTAATGTGAAGAATACTCGGAATGAAAACAACATATATCAACATGATAATTTTCTCTGTTTCATTTTTTTGATAACGACATCAAAATGCTTGTTCGTGATTTTCAAAGGATCCTGTTGAAAACAAGTAGAAAACAAACTTCTCGAAATTATTCAATGAAACATGTCTCAATGAAAACCTGCTGCCAAAATATGCACATCATATCTATATATATATATATATATATATGTGTGTGTGTGTGTGTGTGTGTGTGTGTGTGTAAAAGAACTGAAAATTTGAACATAAAAGCGCGCATTAGGAAAGGAGAAATAGTATCTCTCTATATTTCTATGATGAGCTACTCTGTACACTAATTAAATTATTTGGATTATTCTCCTCATTTTTGTCGCCATATTTATTACAACGTTTTGGATTTTCAATATCTGTCTATATTTCTGAGATGAAGTATTATGTACACTATTTACATTATTCAGACTATTGTCCTCATCTTTGTCGCCATATTTATTACAACGTTTCGGCCTTTCAGTATCTGTCTATATTTCTGAGATGAAGTATTATGTACATTATTTACATTATTCGAATTATTGTCCTCATCTTTGTCGCCATATTTATTACAACCTTCCGAATTAAGCAAAGTCAGTTGCAAATGTACAAAAATTTATCAGCATACGAAAGTACTGTGAAAAAAATTATACAACCTGTTCTAAAAGTTACTGTGAGCATTTCTAAACATATTTTTTTTATATTTCAGATTTCACACCAATATCTTTTTTTAGTACCTTGTTTACATTTTCATTATCCCATTTTATTTTATACTGAAACATGTCTATTAATAAAATATATGAGTGCATATTGAATAAGCGAACGGCCTATATATTAAAAAATAATATGAATTTGGCAAATTTAACGATTCTACTTCTTGTACTGGGTCTCTGTTTGATATTTTAAAAGATTTTTCTAACTGAATGAGTTATTGTCCACTAGATTTTCTTGGGTAGTATATTCTATAAACATCAGCTATTTGGTATTAATGTGTGCTATAACATTAAAGCCAAATTTTATAACGCCAAAGTTGTAGGTAACAACAAGTATTGCCAGCGCATTTAATGCGTCTATTCTGTTCGGTGAATTTTGTCTTGACGGTGATGCATAATACACAATATGGTAGAATTCTTTTCTTACCTTTTCCTTCATTTTTTGTGCCATATGCCACATACTTCTTGAATATTTAAGTATTTGTTTTGCTTAGTACAAATTGCCACAAAGATTCAGGCGGAGAATCCAAGAGAATTCTTTTTTGTATCAGAAGGTGCAAACAGATGAGGTTCCATGTAAGCAGGAAAGAAAAAGTATGTAATTGTAGTCACTGAAAGGAAAGAAATCTATGCAAGATATAAGAAAACATATAAGTTGTTTTTCGCGGTTGTCTTTTATGATCTAATTTTCTGATGCATATTGTATGATAGCAGCGTTTATTCCGAGCCCCGAGTATGGAACGTGGCTGGAATTCAAGATGGCGTACATCCGTTAGAAAAAAAACAAAAAACAAAAAAAAGCAAAAAACTCTTAACACATTGTTTCCGTTCTTGAATAAAATAAGATTTTTTGTTGTCAGCTGTTGGAGTGATTGGTAGCGTTATTTGTTTTCGGTCTTCCTTTGGATGTAATCGTGTCTAGGTTGGTAGTGGCAATTTGCGCCGATATTTAAACATTTTCAACGACAACAGTGAAAAGAAATTATTGACAATTAACAATAAACTGCTTGAAAATAGCTAACGAAGTGGCGAAAAGTTTTTGAGGCTATAGTTACAACGAACAGTTTTTACACTCTATTACACCTACCAAACGAAAACATTTAAGAATAGCAGGAAAAACTAAACAATATATATATATATATATATATATATATATATATATATATATATATATATATATAAACCAGGAGTAACAGCAAAGTTCCCAAAATCGTGTAACAGCAAAAGTATACAATTCTACAATTTAAACTATGAACCGTTGTATCTTAAAAATGATTAAAGATATCTTACTGGAATTCTCCGAGGTTTTTCATAACACTATTGTACCCGACACCGAACAATAATAATACATAATTACCCTCCAAGCTTAACAGAAGAATCGGAAGGAAACCGATAATAAAGTATCGAAATAAAATTCAAGTATATATATTTTTTTTTCAGGATCATTTTTCTGCTTATTCAAGATGATCCTCGATTTCTCTAAACTTCTAACTTTCTGTTCTAGAGTAACAAGTTCCCTCACACATTTCACGTAAGTTTTGGACTGTCATACCTGAAACTCCTCGCTTACGTGCTAAAGTCGTATGAATTGAATTGGATCTTTTCTAATTAATCGCTTTTGATCTAAGTTCCTGTTGCGTTCTTCTGGTCCAGTTTTCCGCTCTACTCTTCCCTCTTTTTAATCTTATTCCCCGTTCTCTTGATGGTTCTTGAATGGACTTTGACGATGAAATCCAGAGTATGAATGTTGGTACCATTACTGAAGTCCTGAATGAGATTTTTCCTCTCACCATTGCTCAGTTGGAAAGACAGAGGGGCTGACCCAAAAGGATTTGAAACTGTTCTATTTCTAGCTGAATAAATCAAAGGATTTTTCAGTTATTCTTATGCCAAATAGTATCAAGATGGCTGAAAAAAAAATCATCTGAAAATCTGGAAAAAAAATGAACCTCACTTAGTTAAGTTTTTTTGTTTTTTTTTTAGATATTAAACATTTTGTGGGATGGATTATTAACCTGTTACACGATTTGGACAATTTTACTTTTACACCTGGTATATATATATATATATATATATATATATATATATATATATGAATATGTATATATATATATATATTGACAAAATAGTCGATTTGGATGCAAGTAATAACGAAAAATAAGACGGTAAGCAGAAAACACTAATTTGACGCATCTTTTCAAATACAATTCTTGGCACACTTACCTAGGTTTAGTGAATGAAGGTAATCAGCACATGATTACATTAATCCGCACTCAAATCATGCATACCTATTAATACTTCCTATTCAGGCAAACGAATTAATCTATCCTATTTATCATTATATATATATATATGTGTGTGTGTGTGTGTGTGTGTGTGTGTGTGTGTGTCCAAATAAAGAGAGGGAACAATTTTATATATGCCTATCGATAGTGATGGTAATTGTTTTCGAAACTTAGTCATCAAATTTTGGCAGTGTTCATACTTTATATTATTCAGTTTTTTTATGTTATTTTTTTATTATTATTAATGCTTCCATTATTTTCAAACTTATTTACACGTGGCTTAAATCATATTTTCTAAGTGTATGTAGCCGACGGACTTTGGTAGGTTTTCGTGCGTGTTTAAATGGGCCGCGATTGAGCTATGGCTAGAGAGGCGTATTTTGAGTCTTCTTTATAGGCGTGTAGTTGTATGTCCAATATAATTATTCATGAATTTAGTTTGATCAGGAACACATTTCCTTAATGGACATGGGCATTCATAAATAATACTGGTTCTCTATAATTAACAATATATTGGTATCCATAAAAATAAGATTTTATATATATATATATATATATATATATATATATATATATATATAATATTAGGACAGGTTTCGTTGTACAGTTTAGACATATTGTGTTTACTCATTTTCGTTAAGATCCTTTCATACTCGCGGATAAGTTATTTGATGCCATTACTGGAAGATGAAAGAAAATCGCCGTGTTTACATATATATGTTTTTTTATTACCGAGTACTTTCGACATATCATGTCGTCATCAGGTTATAGATTATAATAAAATGAATATGACAGTATCCATTATTGTCAGAGAAAAACTGTTGCTTTAGCTGAAAATTAATTTTTTCAAATGGAGTGAGGATTTATTATTATTATATTATGTTATATTTGCATATATATATATATATATATATATATATATATATATATATATATATATATATATATATATATATATATATAATAACATATAAACACACAATAACAGACAAAAGACACACACGCTCACACAAACATACACACACATATTTATCTATCTGTATATATATATATATCTATATCTATATATATAATACATATATATATATATATGTATATATACAAAATATATATATATATATATATATATATATATATATATATATATATATATATATATCTATATATATTAATCATTTCACTCCCAAGCAAAGCAATAAAGCCAGTAAGACAATAGATTTTACTGTGTTAGAGAATATTAGAAAAAAATCTTCAATAGGTTTGGTTTGGTTTGGTTTATGGCATGTCAACCGCAATGGGTCATTTAATGCCGAAAACTTTTTTTTTCCTGGTAATATTTTTGTTTTGTCAGAAATCTATTTCTGGTAATATTTTTTCCTCAAAATTGTATAGCTGGTAATACTGTTTTCAAAAACGTATTGCTGGTAATATTTTATTTTTCCTTCAAAAATATATTTCTGGTCATTTTTCTTACAAAGTATTTATTCTATTTTTACACTTTCATAATGCTTTTTACCTCAGTTAACTATTTGCCCGTAGCCGGGACCCTAACATGTGCTACCCTACCCCCGGGTCAGGGTGGACCTGGGAATACCAACAATTAAAAGGTTGTTCCACGCTCCTCAAAGCCCCCTGATCTGAGGCCTTACTGTTGGATGTAGTTTATCGTCTTACCCTGGACGCGGATGTAGTTTATCGTCTTACCCTGGACGCGGATGTAGTTTATACTCTTACCCTGGGCGCAGATATAGTTTATCGTCTTACCCCTGGACGCCGATATAGTTCAGCGTCATACCGAGGACGTTATTAATTAGGGAAAACATATAAGAAAAGAAATTAGAAAGTTCAACGAGTGATATTACATTTAAATCGTTGAAGAACAGATTTGACAAGCGAGGAATACGTCAGTTATGTGCATTGCGTGATACACGTTTAAACGATCGTGTATCTTTCGATACATGACTGACGTGGCAGATTTTTTCCCGCAGTAGGTTGCCATTCTTTTTGCGGTAGACCAGTTGCCATCCAAGGCATCTAGAACCCAAACTGTCCTGCTATTTACCCCTAGATGGAGTGAGAAGAAAAGGATTCATACCTTTCCCAAGGTTATTAGCATGTCAGTCAGTCAG
>CAHIKZ030004867.1:2342500-2410000 GCA_903632075.3 Acanthosepion pharaonis | reverse complement strand
CTGGTTTTCACATACGCCATCGTTTACTGACTACGAGATGTGAGTACGAGTTTCACCATTACTGATCTCTTAAGAAAGTGATTTTGACAGTCGATCCCATCGCGTGACACGTTTGGAAATAGCGCGAAAATCACACGATTAGTTGAGCCATAGCTTGTTAGTGTAATTTGTTTGGAAACCGTTGATACCTGTGCTATCACGCCTTCAGGAGTCATCATGACCGAGAATATGGGCGTATTGTTCAGGCAGACTGTGGTAAAGCTAAACTATAAATAATGTCCTTTCTGTATAGTTGCATTATGCACTTCAGTCAGACTCCGTGGGTGTTGAACGAAATGCTTTTCCGTCCGAGATTGGCTAATTCTGCTGGATTTTGATATTGCCAGTCACACACTCACACAGACACACACACATTTTATATATATATTATTCAAAAAAAAATTTCGCTTGAAGATGGAACAGAGCTTATTTTAGCTCAATTTAATTTAAATAATTATATTGAAGTTTGCGTCTCTTGCTTTGAAACATGAGACTTCTTATGTAGCGATTTGGAATCATATTTTTAAATAAATAATTATATATATATATATATATATATATATATATATATATATATAATATAAATAGCGTGAAACCCAGGTCACAGACTCACACCAATCCAACTGAATACACACACACACACACACACACACACACACACACACACCTCTCTCTCTCTCTCTCTCTCTATATATATATATATATATATATATATATATATATATAGATATATATAGATATATATATATATGTGTGTGTGTTTTAGTTGGATTGGTGTGAGTGTGACTTGGTTTCACGCTATTGATCGTCAGTGATTGAGGTAATGTGGAGTTTCTGACGATCGCAAATAGCGTGAAACCCAGGTCTCAGACTCACACCAATCCAACTGAATACACACACACTCTCTCTCTCTCTCTGTCTCTCTCTCTATATATATATATATATATGTGTGTGTGTGTGTGTGTGTGTGTGTGTGTGTGTGTGTGTGTGTGTGTGTGTGTGTGTGTGTGTGTGTGTGTGTGTGTGTTTAGTTGGATTGGTGTGAGTGTTTGACCTGGGTTTCACGCTATTTGCGATCGTCAGTGATTGAGGTAATGTGGCGTTTCTGACGATTGCAAATGGCGTGAAACCCAGGGTCACAAACTCATATCAATCCACTTAAATATGTTAGCTCTATCACAGATATTCAACGCTTTCCAGTAAATACATCGCACAATTAAGAGGTAGTTCTACGCCCCTCAAAATGTCTAATTCCCCGACCAGAGACCTTGCTGCTGGATATAATTAGGTTTTTAAAATGTTTCTTATTATTTGTCTCATGTGTGAGTGACCTGCAAGTAACTGCCAGGCATTTTGAACTCTTGAGTCTTCAGTGGCAATTCTACGGATCCACAAAATTCGGTGCACTGTAAATAGACAACTCGTATGTATACTTTTGGTTTGAGTTAGATTTTTCAAATGCGCAAATCCCCTGGGTCGCGATTAATATAGAAAGCAGCCAACACACTTAATATTATGCATTTCTACGCAAAGTCTTCCAGAGAAGCAAAATCCTAAATAAAAATAAAGGAAGGAATCACCAATCGAATCGATTCTCCGTCTTATCTTTCGTCTTATTAAGGGCATTGTACTATTAAGTGACTCTTCTATTTCTTCCTCTTCTCTCATGTTGGGACCGTCGTCAGAAAGACCTACTTCCTGCTGGCTTTCAGAGTAGGATTTAAAGTTCTAATCCACCAGTTTTTTTACCATGAATTGTATAGAAAGTTTAATACTAAAACATGTTCTCATGTCAAGCGACGAAGTTTGCTGAAAGCCACAAGAGAAAACATCAGTTAGCTTCTCTTTCGACGACACCATTCAGACCAGGAAGTCAAAATAGCAAGAGGGATCATCACTTCAACTTCTTATTGTGTATAGTAGAGTCTGATGTTATAAAAACCCCGGAGAATTTCGGTAAGTAATAATTTCCAAGATACAACGTTTCAAATCTGAATCTACCAATTAGACAATTTTACTCTTACACTTGATATATATAAGATTTCTTCTTAGATATACCAACTAAAAGAAATAGGTTTTAAGAACGCTTCTTATTTGTCTCATGTGTGAGTAGCCTGCAAGCAAGTGCCAGGCATTTTGAACTCTTGACTCCTGAGTGGCAGTTCTACGGATCGAAATATTTCGGTGCACTGTAGATAGGCATCTCCTATGTATACTTCTGCTATGATTAATTAATTTTGAACATTTCAGTTTCGTTTATGATCGATTTCATCACGATTCTTCTGTTAAGCTTGGGGAGTTATTATACATTATTAGCACTCAAAGTAGAGTCCAATAGTGTTACAAAAACTTCGGCGAACTTCAATACGATATTTTTAATCATTTCTAAGATACACCGGTTCAAAATTTAATCTAACAATTGTACAATTTTGCTGTTACACCAGGTACATATATAAACATAGATAGATAAAATGCTAAGAAATTATTTGAAATCTTTCATTTAAAAATTTCTTACAATTTCGAATGCATCCTCGTTCCAAGATAGATTACTTTTAATATCATTAGAATAATTATGAAGAAACTGACGTTACTCTAACTTGTAAGTCTTCGTGTGCAAGTTTTTCTGTTATTGGATTTTCATATTTCTTATGCAGACAATCCCATTACGTTTGCGCTTGGACAATATGGTGTAGCGCGCATCACCACAATTATTTATCTGGGAACGACGTGGAAAAGGACAAGCAAAAACGCTGGAGGTTATCTAACATGTAGCGGTCACAATACAATTTATATTTGACGTAAAATAGCACATAGTATAAAATACAAGACAGAACATAATGATTCAAAACATAACAATTGAATTTATTAGTGTTGATGTACATGCATATAAGCTGAAAGTTTGAATGAGTTATGTCTCTTAAATTTGGAAATATTTGTACCGGAGCTCATAAAGATGAAGTAATTATTAAAGTGAAGTTTTAGAAGAATAAAGTTCCTGTTGCATGTTAGGAAATGTGAATTGGTAAAGTTGGTAAGAGTTCAAAAGAGTTAAGAGTTCGTACTTGCGTGAATTGGTAATGTTCTTTAACGTCTGACCGCACGGTCATGACGGTAGCTCTTGAAGATTACATCTTCGCAGCAAGGAATAAGATGAATGAAGAGAAATAAGAGAGAGAGAGAGAGAGAGAGAGATTACACGTGTTTTGTTTATATAAGGTGGTGTATCTCGTGACATGCTCAAACCTTAGTGAGCGAGAAATTTCATTCTTCGCGTGCAGGATATCTGATTCTCTTGTCTTGTAACGGTATTCACGCGGGGTGGGCTGAGCCGGCTCCAATTGAATTAACCGCATCGCGCGTCAAGGCCATCCACCTCCGTCGATCGGCAGCAGAATCGATTGCATGAGCGAGCCATTCACGATTCCAACGTCGGACTCCGAAAACGCGAGGACCGGACATGAGTTCCATATCTGCTTTGACCGTTGCGAGCCACGTCTTGAGTTGACCACCTCGGCGTTTCCCCCAACCAGTGGGTGCGTTTGGCGCCACCAGTTTACGGACGAACTCATCACCAGGCCGCCGCAGCACGTGGCCGAACCGTCGGAGTCTCATGTTAAGCAGAGTTTCTTCCAGGCCCAGAATGTTGCATCTGGCGCGGATGGACGAGTTGGGGGTCCGGTCGGAGAGGCGCACGCGCGGGATACGGCGGAGGCAGTCGGGATCGAAGACCTCAAGCTTATGAAGATCCTCTCTGCGCAGCAGCCAGGTCTCACAACCATAGAGAAGAATTGTATCTGATTGGTCCAAATTGACCAATCAACGAGCTAGTTTTGAGGAGATTAACCAATGGATGTTTGTCGCATTATTCGCATGTATGATGGTGATGATAATTACCACAACGGTACATATTCCTGATTCTAATGACAACTTGCTCAGCAGATGCGATAGCTGCATTGAAAAACATCTAAGATCAAATAATAATTTTTTGACAAACCTTGGTCCCTAATGCAACAACTGATTAACATTTAACTAGCAACATTACGGTGAAGAGAATCGTTTGTGACTTTGACGCTTATGACATTGCTCGTTGTACGAATCCAAGCCCTCTTCGTCTTTGTCCTGTCGGGTGATGTCAGGTGATGTCTGGACCGTAGTCTAGTTAGTGTTAAGTAACCAGAACGACATAAGTAAAATGAGGATGAGGTAAATTTTTAGGTTTATTGATGTACCAATCAAATAAAATTTGTGTCTGTAATATTTTTTATTCAGATATTTTTTTACAGATTTAACTGCAAGTTCTATGGTAACAGTTCCTTCACTCGAACATCTCGCTTGTGGAACGCTTTTCAAGCTTTTTGCTTTCTAGTCAACTTTTAATATTCAAAAATTTAAAAACAATATCAATCGTTAGCTTCATTCATCTTAACCCCTGTTCTTTTATTTTTCATTCCTGAATAACGTATTGTTTTTCTCATATTCTCTCATACTCAGAAACCATCCCCTTAAGTCGGAGTGGCTTTATTGCCTTGCTGCGGTGAAATGATTACGAACATTTTAAATTTTAACGTAACTTTTTTTTTAGATTTCAATTAAATACTTCAATTTAACTTCCAATGGCAGAATACTAATTAGCCGAAACCTGTGGCACATTACGTCCGCATCACGTTGAAACATAAGTTCCCGTACGATAACCGAAGTTAAGCAACGTCAAGCGTAGTCAGTTTCTATATGGGGGATCGCTTCGTGATGCAAACCTTGTATGGGTGGATTGTGTAATGTATAATGGTTCGCAATTGTTAATCGGAAAACCGTGTTCAAATTCCAGTTGAGATTGTCATATATACGCGCTAAAACTCCTGGGAATGGGATGAATCCTCCTCGGCTTCCTTCCAATTATGGACTAATTAGTAAATCATTACTACCAACCACCATCAGCAAATAAATTCTTAGAATCTAAAAATATTTTTTTGACTTTAAATAACCTGCAAAGGGTTGATAAACTGTAAAAAAAATGAATGAATTAATCAATCAATCTGTATTCCGTTCATATCAACGACTATGCTAAATTTGTGAATGCATGTCTTGGTCCCATCGCCAAATATTTTTACCATTGTCGAACTAGTGAAAGGAAGCCGAGAAAAACGTGTGGGTGACATCTTCCGTCCGTTCAATGTAATTAAACTACAATGTAACCATTAATGACATTTGGGAAATCAAGAATACAAGTCTTCTTCCATTTTTTTCCTATTCCAAGACATTTGTCCATCGTCTACTTACTGTGATTCGACCCAGTACTTTCTGAGCGACTGTTCGGTTAAACTCTCTTCCTACGGGCGGGAGGAACCCGCAGGAGGCTACGCTGAAGGGCGGAGTCTCCTTCGGGGAGGTAAAACTGGCCCTGAACCCGTTTATACGGGTTCAATGGGCATATTTTTTGGCCGAGCCTAATAGCTCGGAATGCCCACGTAAAAAAGGCCTTGTGCCACATGACACCCTCGTGGGGGGGGTGACTGAATATCGTCTACTTACTGTGATAATGACGGATGGGGCCAAAAGAAAATTTGGTATGTGGGTCTCCATTTTTATATTCATTTATGTATCATTTAATTAAACTTTTATTTAGTTAAAGTTCAATGAAATTTTAAATATTCCCCTTAAATATTCCAATTAACTCTTCATCAGCAAGATAGCAATTAACTCAATCGTCACCTATCCACCAATGATCCTAGTTGAAGAAGTGCAAGGTAATCAAGGAGCACATATTTTCGTTTTAATTTGAATGCTGTTCAATTAATCATTTATTTCCACTTCAGTGAAACTATAAATATTTCAATTAAATACTTCACTGGCAAGATACTAATTATTCGAACACTGTCTTGCATTCCCATTAATACCCGTGGGACAAGCTTGAATCCAGGTTTTCTTCTTTTTGATCCTTTTCGGCAGCTATTTTGAGCTTACAGCGAGGGAAAGCGTGGACTTGGTACTCCATTTAAGTCTTAAATTATGTGCCATTTTGTTAAACTTAAATTAAACTTTACGTAACTATAAATATGTCAAATAAACACTTAGCTAGCAAGCTTAGGCGAATTTTATGACAAATATCCACAAATGACCTTGCTAAATATACAAATCCAAGTTCTCTTAGTTTCGCTTTCAACGCCAGATGCATTGACTATAGTTGAGTTCACTGTAAGCAAGAGGAACGTGTAGATGAAATATTACGACTGCTTGTTCTCTTTTGTGCACTGTCCTTTCAGTGTCTATTTTTATCCTTAACCCTATCTGTTTTTGTCTGTTTTTTCATCGATTTACACAAACAAGGTACTCGCTATTTTCGCCATGTTTATCTTGCCTTGCGAGTATTAAAATCCCTATGTTTCTTTCCTTTTAACTTCTCTTTAAAAAAAGACAAGTCCTGGGGTTAAGGATAAAAAAATAAACAGAAACTCTGAAGAGATATAATCACCTACTTTCTGAAAGGACACTACAAAAAAAAAGAGAAAAAAATAGTTGTAATATTTCATCTACACACCCCTCTTTTCCTGGCGAAGACGTGTATATACGTTTTTTTACGAAAGTGTTCTTTTCAGGTACGTACAAAAGATATCCTTAAAAACGGATGTGTTTATACACATTTTGATTCTTTTTATGCCCCTCTGAGTTTGAAACGAGGTCAATTGTCAACTCATACTTCCGATAGAGGTGCTAGACACCGTTCGGGTAATTCAAGATGATTCAGTTTTTTTTTTATTATATTAAAAACAAATTAAAAAATAACGTCTGATAGTAAAAGATTTTTCCCAACATAATTGGCCGGGGAGAGGTTAAATCACTTGTTTTACCATAGTGACCTCCACAATTTCGCGATAGTTAAGGATTAAAATGAATTTGTCAAAAATGGAAAAGGTTTCTTGAAGCTTTCATTTTAGTTTTAATTGAAGGATTTTTCTAGTTAGAAAATCACTCTGGTGTATTTCAAACAGAAATTATATTGATTGGATTCGATTTGGGTATTTATGTTAAAATAGCTGATTAGCGCCGTTTTAATTGAACTTTCATCACAATGTAATTCTCTGTATTAAGAAAACTCCCCAAAATAAGATATACCTCTCTGAAGCTTTATTTGAAGAATACTAGCTGATTCAAAGTATAATTAATCCGATTTGAAACAAATATTATTTACTTTAAGTTTAAAATAGCATACAAATGCATTTTAAAAACAAACAGTAGCTGTGTTTTAACCGACAGAAGCTATGTTTGAAGTGATTAACGAGCGATAACAAGTGATGACAGGTTTATTTTTGCACTACGAAGATTTTATCATTTTAACATAATTTAATAAAAAGACGGATGAGCGCCTTACTCAGTAATCTAAAAATGTTGAAAATATTCTCTGTAATCTAATTTTAAGAATATTGACTTTAAATTCCTGATTTTTGGTCTGTCTTATTTTCTTATAACGTCGTGTAAAGTCGACCATACTTTAGAAATGGGAACCTTATATATTTTATACAAAAAGAAATTTAATCTTTTTTTGTAAATTTAAGTGCATAATGATTTGTATTAAGCTTTTCAATTTTTGATTGGTAAATATAATTTTCACTTTATACCAATATCATCTAACAGGATTAAAGTAATGCAGAATATATATATATATATATATATATATATATATATATATATATATATATATATATATATATATAGAAAAAAGTTTCAAATTAAAATTATAATGTTTTATTTTATGAAAGTATTTATTTATTTGTATATATATTTGATATTTCAAATTGTCCTCAATTTTTCATCAGAAATAACTGTTTGTTACAAATAAATTAAAATTACTGTTTGTTGGCAAGTAGCGTCCTTCGAGAGACGCGGACGTCACGTGATATGGAACGTCACTGTTCAGATATTCCTAACTTAAATCTAACTGTCATAAATATTTAAAAAAATATTTTTTTACTATATCTAAAGAAATTGCTTAGCTATTGAAATATTTATAAAGATTTAAAACACCTAAGTCCCTATTCAACCCTAATTTATGTGTATTTAATTTTAAAATCCAATATGTTTCTTTTTTTTTTCTGCGTGTGAATGTGGAAGTAAAATCGGAATCTATTAATAAACATTTGCAGTTTTCTAATGTGTGTCCTGATTGATTGTAGTGTTTAGCTATAGGGAATAAGGGTTGTTTTGACGTATTGTTTGTTTATGGTTATTAAAACGAAATCTAAAATTGTTTCCAGACTCACCAATATATCCACTATTAGGACATAAGTTGCAGAATAAATAATAGATTACGTTATGGGTATCGCAGGTGAGGTTAGGTGGCTGTATCCTGATATTGGTGTTGGGTACGTAAAATGTATTAGCTATTACTAAATGTTTGCAAACTAAGCAACGAGGTTTGTTACATTTGTAATTTCCTGTTTGGTTTCTATTGTTTAGATATTTGGTAGAGGTGAGGATAGCTGATAAGTTAGGTGATTGTTTCATTGCATTTATGGGTGGTTTATCGAAAATGTCTTTGATCTTGTTGTCTAATTGGAGGTTCTTGCCTTGCTTGCCTTTGGGCGGCATTTTTGTAGTTTTAGAATCCCCTCTTTCCTAAGCAACACTGAGTAAATAGGCTATCTTAACATTACTACTGCAGATAATAGTAATAATGGTAACGGTAATGATGACAATTCAAGGGAAACCAAAGTAAATTATATTTACAGTAAGAATTATATTTTGATAAAAATATCAAATATATATATAATGGACTCTCCCGTCGGTTTCGACGTATGCGATAATCTTAAGTGGCATTTAAGACCCGCTAGTGATTTACAAAATGGGGGCCAGATATGTAGCAAGAGTAAGGATTGTGGCATGAGATCACTGTTAGATTGGCTGACCTTTTAGATAGTGCACTCGTTTCTTGAAAACGATTCAGACAAGCTGATTGAAAACTACTGAGTCCACTGAAGCACGTTAATTTCCATTCTACCCGCTCCAAGGCTAAGCGCTCGAGGGTGTTATGATGTATATTGACAGCTGAGAAGTAACTCTTCAGTATCTTAGCCATGGGCGTCCTACGTTTCTGTAGCCCTGATCTAAGTGGGTGTACATTAGAAACTTGGGTACCCTGACATCAAGCATTCTCAAAACATGGCCAGTCCACCGTAACTGAGCTTGTATGAGAAAAGTCTCGATTCCTATAATAATGCACCCGTTAAACAGGTCTACGTTAGATGTCCTATCTTGAAGGTTAACTTCACAGATATATATATATATATATATATATATATATATATATATATATATATATATATATATATATATGGTAGTACTCGTTTGTAAAAACCTCGGATAGCTCAACTTGCAGTAGAACAAATCGGCACTACCCATAAGAAACCTAACACTTTATTAAACCAAAAATCGGAAATTCTTAGTAGCTGTAGGCATACAAAAGGTTGGTTATTAGAGTATTTTTTGTGTTGTCATTGGCTTACCAATAAATTAGCATATCCCTTGCTGCTTTTCTTATTATTTTGTCACATGGTTATGGCTGTATTTGCTTTTATCAATAAATACTGTTCCGTATTTTCCTTTTTAGCTGGCTTTACCCTGAAGATCCGTATAGGTGAAACCTAGGTAGATTTGCCTGGCTCCTTAGGATCATTCTAGTATATATATATATATATATATATATATATATATATATATATATAAGGAACCTAACACTTTATTAAACCAAAAAATTTAAAAATAAATGAAAACAATTCTTGTAAAAATTCATTATTTATCGAAAAAAAACGCCTGACGATTACAATTACACATCCGCTGTCCCTCGACGTGGTGTAATGGTTAACCAACTAGGGCCATTACGACTTGTTAATAAGGTCGATCCTCATTGTGTGTCCCATACTTTCAGCCTTGTGTCACGTCTCAGCTACCCTGAGAAATCAATATAAATATGAAACAGGCATTTTGATTCCCACCCTATCTAGTCGTCCGATCTTTCGGATCTCTGTGGATTCTAACGTAACGTTTTGGTTTGTCAACTAAATGAAGACCAATAAAAAAGACTGTCTCATCTTTGTAAATGTCGGTGACATGCTAAATGGAATCTATTAAATCACGCCCGAAATACCGTTACCTGTCCAGTCCGTCTCGCTAAATTTGGTCATCATATTTCTTTTCGGGATTGGACACTATAAGGCTGCTTTTTTGTCATTAGGAAAATATTTTTGGTTTCACTCTGTTTTTCATTCAATGGTTTGTAAAACAACAGTTTCAAAATACAACAGTTGGTACGTCCAATAAAATTTCGATATCCAAGGTTTAAAATGAATTTTTAAAAATGAAGATACATTCTTGAAACTTTTTCGCTTTAATTGGAAGCTAAATAATTAAATTTACTATTTCCAGTAAGTAAAAAATTCTGTTATATTTCAAATAGAAATTATATACATCGGAATTGTGGCAGGTTATTTGAGTTAAATTTTCAAATTTAAAGTTAAATTAATCTGATTTTAAATAAACATTACTTTCTTATAACATACAAATGTAATATACAAGAATTTCTTAACGACTGGTTCTGTTTTCCTTTTGTCTTTATTGATGTAACGTAGGTTCCGAGGAGTATGGATGACTAGAATTGACATAAATTTACGAAATCTAATTGAGCTTTTCAATTTTTGATTCGTAAATGTAATTTTCACCTAACCGCCTTGAAGTAATGCATAATTTTAACCGATTTTTAATATTATAATATTATTTAATTAATATTTAATCATAATGAAAACAATTCTTGCAAACATTAATTATTCTTCGAGAAAACTTGTCTTCTTAAGGCAATAGTGTCCTTAATAAATCTTATTTATAAAGCAATTCAAAAATTTTCTAATGAAATAATGTCATAATTTTAATTCATTTTTTTTATTTTACGATTTAAAGCATATTTTCGGTAAATGATCTTTCTTTTTACAGAAAAAATGTAGATTTAGATTCAAAGAAGTCCTGCTTTTAACTAATAAAATATCGCCGGTTAAAAATTTAATTTCTCGAAATTAAATGGCTAGTAACATATGTAAAATTATATTTTTTCATCATGATTTTCTAAAAAAAAAAATAATATTATTCATTTATGAATAATTTCTGACCGTGACTTTTGTATTTTTTGTTTTTAATTTTGTAATTTTCATTTAGATATATAGAAGTGTTTACCTTTATTTCTTGGTTATATTCGGAAGAAAAAAGTTTGTCAGTTGAATTTTGATTTAAGGAAACGGTAATAAGAAAAAAAGTAGATAAGATATTATTTGCTTGTCATTAACTCTTATCTCCGTAAATTTCATCATGAAACCACATTTTAAATTTTCTGTCGAGTTTTATATTCATATTTTTAAATAAATTCAAACTATTCAATGTATTTTCTACTTTTAAAACGAGAATGTAATTTTTTATTATTTTGAAGTTAAAAGTTTTTCGTTTGAATCTTCTCAAAGAAAATGAACATTTTTAGTTATACTTTGAAGAAAATCTCGTCATTTAAATTTGATACAGAAAGCGTTATCTTTGTTTTGTTTCCCATTTGAAATTAAAAATAGACATTACTTGATTAAATTTAATCTTCAATCAATATTTAAAATATTCCGTATGTTTTTCTTTTTTTTTAATTTTTATTTCTGTATTTGATATTTCGCATTTCTTAGTAAAATCATTCACTTCTTATTTAGAAAGACTTTTTGTTTAACTGAAAAGATAACATTAAAGCTTTGATTTCAGAAGCGTGAATTATATCGACTTGTATCTCTATTTGTTATAGCAACGCTTTTTATAGAGTCATTATTAAGCTTAGAGAAGTTTGTCAAAAGAAGTTATTTCATATCCAATCTCATCAACTATTAATCAATTTTAAAACAAAAATATTAAATAAAAAAAATAACTGTTTCTATTATTTACATTATTTTGACTGTTATCCTCATCTTCATTACCATATTCACAACATTTCAGTCGTTGTACGCACCAGCCTTCTTCAGGTAATTAGAATTTCGAACCGAACCCTTTATTTCGTCCATCGGGATAGATTGTTCTCGTTCCACGTGTCATGCCTCTTCCGGACCTCTCAGTTATATCATTTTAACCCAACTCTCCAATTCTTTTCGCTACTGGACTCACAACTCTTTGCGTTTAGTCACTGGATCTAACCAACATCTTTATCCACTGGGCCATATTAGACCAAATATGAAATCTGGATGTACATTCGAAGAAGGTATTCAAGATTATAGAAGAGGACAAACTTGCGAGTAAGAAGTCAAGACTTAAAAAGCGAAATGGAGAGAGATTTCGAAATAACTGACGTAAGATGTGTTGTCTCATTAATTGAGTCTATTGCTCTCCGGGGAATAAGACGGTTTACCAGATTTGGAACATTCAAAGTCAAATATAAAGTATAATGGCAAAACATAGCCTGCTTGCCTATCTATCTATCTATCTCTCTCTCTCTCTCTCTCTCTCTCTATATATATATATATATATATATATATATATATATATATATATATAAAGATTCATGGTCAGAGTTCAATCAGACGAGGAAACAGTAATATTAAAAAGTGCTCAATACACCTGAGAAAAAATAAGTAAAATCAAAATATCATGTAAAGCTTTTAACTTCAAAAATATGGAGGTCAATATATATATATATATATACAATCGACATATACATATATATATATACATATATATATATATATATATATATATATATATATATATATATATATATATAATCTACATTCAACATCATCAGTTGATATGACACCTGATGTGTTGAAACAAAATGGCTATTTTTGTAGTTATTTTATAACATATTTATGTTATAATTTTTAAATAAATAATTATATATATATATATATATATATATATATATATATATATATATAATACAGTCTCCAGTTTGAATCCAGTTTGTTCATATCTATCTGTCAATCTTTATCTTTTATTTGCTTCAAATGTAACGAGATAGCAGGATATAAAGTATCATTTTCGGTGCAACCCCATATCTTGATGTCATTGGAAGGAACAGACCTATCTCAATTATCCACGGTCATCTGGTGAATAATTGTTTACCCTGGCTAGAATGCTAATGACAAGTTTCTGGATTCGAAATTTAGTATCAAGCTTACCGTTTTTAAAATATTTTCAGATCAATGAAGGTTGGAGGCGAATAATTATTTGGTGAACTAGAAATCCCTAGAACTGAAAAAAAATATCATTGACTTCTATATTTTCTCATAGAGAGGAGAATATCATTTTGGAGGAAGCAAGAATACAAAATGGTGGTTGCAGAGCATCGGCTGGAAAAAGTTTTATTGGAGCACATTAGAATTTATAAGAATTTTGTTTCTGATTTAGTATTAATCGATGTTTGAGTCTGCAGGTCGTAGTCTGATATAAAATCGATGATTCGTATTTTATGATTGAGAAAAGACTAATGTGGGGCTAAGTTGACGTCGGGGTCCATTGTGACGGATACTATTAAATATCTATAATTTCTGAGGAAGTTGATTATCGTTTTCAATAATGGATTAGAGGAAGATGAATATTGGTTTACATAGCCTAGAAGACAATCAACTTTCTAAAATCCAGAATCGAATCAATCGGAAACTGTCGTCAAAATAACATTTGGGGCTTGTTTGAGGCAAAGAGACACGAGCGGAAAGATTTAGAAAACTCAGGATATAATTCCCTTAAGGGAATCTGTTTTTAAAAGATATTTGACATATTAGAATATGATTTAATGGATTTCCGAGTTTGGGGAAAGATACAAGAAGACAGTAAACATTTGATATTTGAGTAAGAAAGACGAATAAGATGACTGATATTGGATTAATGAAAAATAGCTTTTGGCAAGCATAAACAGCCATAATATATATCGACTATATTGCAGTATTTGGATTATATAAAAGAATATCAAATCAGATATGGGATTAATAACGTATAATTTCTGCTAGACAAAGATATGAATACAATCTAACGTTAATAGACGAGAATATGTGTTACATAAAAGAATTAACAACACTTGGATAATTAATGTAATTTTCTACTAAATAAGATTAATAACAAATAGGTAATAGCGGTCATAGACAGGAATAACATAACCTGTCAATATTTTTTATTAGGTAATACACTAGTCCACCGATTTAAGGCGAACCAATTTACCGCGGTACCCTGTGTACTGTGGGTGGGAAGAGGACCCCAAGATTTTGCTCTCGTACACTCAATATCGCTCACTTTTTTGAGAAATTCCACCCTATTTTCCAATTTCTGGGCCATCTTCACGATAGACAGAAGAAATAGTGATCATCAGATGGGTTGTAATTTGTTTTAATAATTTCAATAATTGAAATAATTTCTTTTTTTACGCATTTACCTTCATTTTGATGATCAAACAGCCAAACTTTTGCGAAATTTTAACACCTCCGCGTTTCACACAATTTGATTTTTAAGCCCCGTGCTAAGTATCTAATAAAAATTTCCCGAAGGGTTATATTTACGTGTAAATTTACATCCTTCGTTCGAAAATAGCAAAGAAATTTCGATAAAATCTACCTTTTCGGTGTTATCGAGAATAAAATTTCGGACTCATTAGCGTCGCGGCAGCCATTACTGGCTTTTTTTTTTTTTTTTCATATATGTGCTGCGGAAGAGACATTCACTTTTCTTGATTATTACGCACGCACTGATGCAAACAACGCTAATAATGACTGCCGTGCCGTAGTCGAAAACGACACGAATGAGTCCGAACTTTTATTGTCGATAACTCCAAAACGGTAGATTTTATAAAAAATGATTTCTTATTTTCGAATTAGCCATGTAAATTTAGAATAAAAAATAACTGTTCGGGAAATTTTTATTAGATACATAGCGCGGGGCTTAAAAAGCCAATTACCCGAAATTTCTTACGGAATCATTGACATAAATTAGTATAATTTTTTAGGTTCTTTTCGAGCCATTATCTACGGTATATATGGTGAAATAGGGCGCAAAAATCAGGTACGTGTTCAACCGCCGATTATTGCCCCTTCCCCACCCCCACAGCGACCACGATTCACTTGCAGCTCGAGTCGGCCATCTTGGACCCCAAAGCTGGCGCTATAGTGGTGGACTACTAATGTATAATATTATTTAGCTATAGGATAATTTAAAATGGCGATTTGTTCTCATGTACATATCAGAATTTATATTTGGAAGTAGTTTATGACTGTCTCTATTTAGCGGTCGCGTGAAAATTAAAAGCGAGAAATAATTAAGGCGAGAAGGCGCTATCACGAAAGACATACTGAGCGATGTTATTTTCTTTTTTTAAAAGAAAAGTGGTAAAGATTTTATTTTCATTTGCGAAGAAAAGTATTTTTTCGCAGAAGATAGGAAATTCGTAAGATCACGGATCTGTCGGAATTAATTTATGCTACGACGCGGTGAATAAAAGATAATAATCTGCCCATGGCAATAATGAAAATTTCAAATTGGTCAAGTGGCCTACAAAGCAGAATGCTAAAAGATAATGGATGCGACCGAAAAAAAAGATCAGTTTAGACCACCACCCCCCCAAAAAAAAGAAGGGAAAAGAGAAAAAGGGAAAGAATAAACCATTATCTATCTTTCGGAGATATCATATTTTGGAGAGAGACACCAATTTTATATCCAGACCTGGACATGATAAAAGTTTGTTACCGGGACAGATAATTGGCGACAGGGTGCGAAGACGTTCGGTTGACCAACCATTTAACGCCTGGCGAAAATCTCGTTGACGAATTCCAGATGACATTCAGTTAAGATAGAGATTAAGGACCACACTACGAGTCGTAGGGCTCTGGTCGGGGAAAAGAAAGAAAAGAAAAAGGAAGATAATTTTTTTCCTTTGAACAATAATTGTAAACTGAGGCCAGTCTAGCCACACCCACACTGCCGAGCCTTCATTGGCTGAATGGTGGCGTGAGCGGTGGGCGAAGGTAAACTTATGTGAAGGATGGGAGGCCTGTTGACGCCTCTGAGTGGATTGGTGTGAGATACCACTATGAGAAAGAAGGAGAACCTGTTGACGCCCTCTGAAGGGATTGGTGTGAGATACCAATATGAGAAAGGAAGAATTTGGGAGGACGATTCTCCTAAGAACCCCTCTAAAGTAGAAAGTAATGGACTTCCAAAATGGAAAGTGATACATTTTCCTGTCCGAAAACAAAGAAAATTCTTATTGGGGATTTGGAATTATCGAGGAACCCAAAACACGGCATGCCCACACCCGGTTGGGAGAAAGATGCAGTTCTGTATTCAGCAACCAGATATAAAAATAATTGTTATTCTTTTTTTAACACATTTGAACTTTTCGAGTTGTTACTTTATTTTCTTTTACATATACTTGTGCGGTATTACCCTTGTTCGGACTCGACTTGCATTGCGGCCCGGCGACTGATTGATTTCGTCTACCTAGGATCAAATCACAACGTGGGTAGGTTAGACTAGAAATCAAAGTAGTTACTTCGGTAACCAGGCGTTGGAGGCGGGCTGGGAACGACAAAGCTGATACCGAATCTAACCAAATTCTCATCCGAATCAGCAAAGTGTTAGAGCGTCACACTTGGCGCCGCGACCAATACCAAGTCACATTAGTCGTCACAGGATAGCACGGGGGCTGAGAGAATAGGAATCACTGAAAAAGGGAAGTTAAATGTCATAGACAGGAATAACATCAAGTATCTATATATTAGAATTTATATTTAATTAGTGAATGCAACTTTAGAACAGGGATCTCTTAAAATGGAATCTGGAGGTGAGAGACAGGAATAACATCAACTGTTTATATTTTAGAATATTTATTTGAGGGTAATATATGGCATTAGAATAGGGATCATTCAAACATGGAGGTAGGAGGACATACACAGGAATCACATCCACTGAATATAATTTAGACATTTTATTTGAGAGCAGATCATGACTTTAGAACAGGGATCACATAAAGATGGAGGACATAGACAGGAATAACATCCACTATCTCTATTTTAGAATTTTTATTTGAGCATAACATGATTTTCGAAAAAAGATCACTGAAAAATGGACGGTCTGATATCATACATATGAATAACATGCACTGTATATATTTTAGAATATTTATTTCCTTGTAGAATAACTTTAGAATAGGTATCACTGAAAAATGGAGATTGGATGCCATAGACAGGAATAACATGCACCGTCTATATTTTAGAATTTTTATTTTTGTGTAAAATATGACTTTAGAATAAGGATAACTGAAAAATCGAGGTTGTAGTTGATAGACCGGCACAATATGAACAGTCTATATTATAGAATTTTTATTTGAGAACAGATTATGACTTTAGGATAAGGACCACTGAAAAATGGAGGTTGGACGTCATAACCTCAAGTCGATCCTGTTCAGAAAAAAATACAATAGAGAAATTTGACAACCAGCAGACGAGAATTAAAAAGCAACATCAAAGTCTTCGGCTGATGGGATTGTTCTATTTTTCGCTGTTACCATACCACGCATTTTGCTTCAAAAATTATTCCAGTTCTTTAAAATATATTCAGAGAAGTATTTTCTCCTTTAATGCATTTTATATGTAGTTTTCATTTATGGGGACCTTTTGAAGCAGTATAATTTTTATTGTAAGTAGCATATTTTACCATATATGGTCTGGTGCCCCCGCTGTTCATCACTAGGTTCTCGACAAAATCCAAAGGATATGCAATGTGATAGAACCTGGCGTCCCGCCTACAGTCACTTTCCCACAGACGTGATATGGCGTCCCCCCCCTGTATGTTCTAGAAATATTTTCATGGCAACTTCTCTGACGAGCTATTTTCATTGGTACCCCAACTGCATGAATTTAAGCGTGCTACTCGGTTGGCATCTCGGTCCCACCCTTTCACTGTCGAGACAGTTAAATGTAACCGCCTCTTCTACTCCAATAGCTTCTTCTCTCACACTTCCCGACAGTGGAACTACCTTCCTCTTGCTTGCTTCTCTGATAGCTATGATCTTCAAATATTTAAATGTAATGTCAATCGTCATCTTTTCATGCTTTGATCCTGATCCCCGTCCTTTTCTATATCTTTTCCTCAAACACCCCTCTTTACTCTCAATGTCTATAGCCCATTCCTTGCTAGTGGCACTCGCACCTGCTTGGGAGGAATTACTTAAATAAAAACATAATATTGGCCATCATTTGGTACACTGATCTTAATGTTGTGAAATTCATTCATTAATTTGTGTGTTAATAATACATTTATGTCTTTTGTTGTGAAATTCGTCTCTTTTCGTCTGCTGTGTGCCCATATAATTTAAATGTTACTTCAACCATTTGTCTGACCTGTTTTTTTTTTGGGGGGGGGTCGTATTTTGTTTTTACCAACTAAAAACTTCCTTTAGGATCACTGAAAACTCAAGGTTGGATGTAAGATTAACCTCAATCGTCGATAAACAATTAGGGCCTTGTTGCTTTCCAGCTTTTTGAATTTCTTATCTGTAGTTCCTTTCTTTAAGAAATCTGGGGAACATTCTGACCTCTCGAATTATTACCGTTAACCTTCTTACCTATTTTATGAAAGGTATATTGAATACTGGGGCCATAACTTGTCTGTAGCTCCGTTTATGCATCTCGATATTGTTGATAAAATTCAATGAAGTAGTTGTAATGTAATCGATCCTGAGGTGTCTTCCTGACTCCAGTCCTTTTCTCACCTATGTCACGCGCCTTCTTTAAGTAGACGTTTACACTCATTCCGACCGCTGATAATGTGATGTCTCTTATAATCGCACCTGTCGCGCTGGTATAGTTGGAAAAAGTGATTCCTGAAGGCTATAGCGACTGAACAGAACCAAGGTAAATTTGTAGTTTCACTTGGTATTTTCGTTTGGGCACTAAAAGCTTTGATGTCAGATTTCACCCGGAAATAGACGTCAATGTCATATTTCTTAACAGGATATTTAAAGATATCATTTCAAGTGGCATCGTGAAGAAAATGAACCCGAATTAGTGCGGTGATAACAGAAAGATGTTCTGTTAATAGGGGGGGTTCTTTCCTGATTGGTGAGTGGGGAATGGGGTCTACAGACGCTCCAGCGTCGTCGGGGTTGCCAAGAGGACAGAGGTGTAGAGTTTAATACAAACAACAAAAGAAGCACGGGATAAAAAGTGAAATAAAAACGTTTTTAAAAATTTACATCGAAATTCATTTTTTTATGTTTTTTAATTTCTTCTACATTTGTTTTTTATATTTACCTATTACAACAATGCCATCAGTTGTTGGCATTTATGTGTCTCATAATGTGTTTGACAGGTCAATGAATATTTACTTACGGTGGAGTAGCAGCTCGGTTTGAGGAATCGGAGAGCCGAGTTCGAATTTCAGTCGAATCCATTACATTCACTTACGTGCTAATACCCTTGGAAAAGGTATGATTCCTCTTCTCCCTCCAGCTATGGGTAAATAGCAGAACAGACCGGTTTCTATTGCCTTAGATGGCAACTGGTCTACCGCAGAAGGAAATGGCAAGTTACTGCCGGAAAAAATTTGATACATGATCGCCTAAGCGTGTATCACGCATGGCACATATATATATATATATATATATATATATATATATACACACACACATATATATATATATATATATATATATATATATATATATATATATATATATATACTACCTGAACGTATCTGGCACCAGGAAAGTTTTTTAAAAATATCAAGCTCAATCTCCACAGGGAATACCAGTCCTCTTCTGAATATATATATTTGGGAACTGGGTTTGTCTGACGGTGCCTGTGGCGTCTCTAAAAGGTGAATTGTCGAGTGGCTGGAGTAATTTTTCCACCCTATGGTCGTTAAACTAACTTTAAACTGACCTTGTGTCACATAACTTAGTAAACCTGAATGCACTGAAAAATACATCATACTACATGAACATGTAGTATGATTATCAAAAAAGATAACATCGGTGCTCCCAGTAGTAAGCAGGTACAAGGATGGTAAAGCAAATTGTCAGGACAGCTTCTAACTCTGTGTGATATAATCTCCTTTCACTTCGCACGAGTTTCGCGTTAAGATAATGATTTTCGTTGTGATGTGCTGGATAACGGCTCGGAATTAGAATTCGGAGAGACGAGTTCGAATTTTAGTTGGGTTCGTTACATTCGCTTATACCCCTTATTAAAGTATTCATCCATCTCTTTTTCCCCCAAGTATGGTTGGATTAGGGGGATAGAAAGGATCCTGTATCCTTGGTTGGCTACAAGTCTACTGAGGAAAGAAATGGCAACTTTCTGCGGGCAAATCTTCTGCCTAGTCAGTCATGAATCAAAAGAGATATGATCGTCCAGTCGTGTATCGCCTAGCGTGATTAACTGACTGTCTGGACGAAAATACGTATCCTGTTTATACATGAGTTATTAGTCTATTAAATAAATTATAAAGGATCAAGTATTCTTTCTTGGCCAACTGAAACACACACACACACACACACACACACACACACACACATATATATATATATATATATATATATATATATATATATATATATATAATAATTATAGTTTTAATTTATTACATAGGAATTGTAATCACGATCTAATTCATCAGACCTACAAATTCCGATTCCAATATAATAAATTATAACCATGGAATATTAGTGTTTGAGATTTTTATATTATATTCTAACTCTGTCCTGGACATTGAGTTTTATCTGGATTCAATCCTCTTATGAATATATATATATATATATATATATATATATATATATATATATATATATATATATATATATATTGTGGGGCCAAAGTTGGGACCACAGAAGGAAAAAACACGGAACACGGATTAGATGTAAGAAAGATATATTAACAACAGTTTACAGAGATAGTGTAAGTGGAGATTACTATATGTTAGTGTCCACAATACTGGTAGTCGTACGCGGCTCTCACTGTCTCTCTGTGTTTCTCTCTGTCACTCCCTGGAGTGCTATGTCGCCTACTTAATATAGGCCTGGAAGAGTCTATTGTGTAGGTAGTTTCCGGTCTCACAATACCCCACTCCCAAAGAGTTTTCTTTTTGAAAAGGAGAGAAAAAATAAAACTTAATACTTTTTCCTCTTGGGATTTACGTCGAGCGGTTGAGTAAATTTCCTTTTCCTTCCTGAGCGTCGCACTTCAGGAGAGACTTGGGGCATGTCGAGATCGAAGTGATCGAAAATTACGTCGATCGGCTCTTCACAATTATTTTGTAGTGATTCCTCCGATTCCTTCAAACGGCATTTTCTGAGCTGGTTCCAATGGCGTTTGTGAATGTTTTTTGGTCCTTGGACCATATATACCAGTTCGCCTATTCTCTGCTTTATGGTGCCCACTTCCCAGAATGTTATATTGTTCTTGTACGCCTTGAAAAAGACCCTATCGCCAGGATTGAAATATTTCCTATGAGGCGATACGGTGTTTTTTTTTAAACTTTGCTTGCCGTGGAATAAGTTTGTCGAAGACAGACTTGATTTTCCTTGCGAACATTGTTTCTGCAGGCGAGCTTCCCATAGACGTGTTCGGATTAGGGGTTATCCGATGCACCTGCAGAAATTGTTGCAATGCTCTATCTGTCGGTGTGCCTAGTGCCTTTCTTAAAGCCCTTTTTAAAGTGTCCACGAACCTTTCGGCCTGGCCATTTGACCTAGGGTGGTACTGAGGTGTTGTAACGTGGTCCACCTGATATGACTTGCAGAAGTCTCTAAATCCACTTGATGTGAATTGAGTGCCATTATCAGTAACTATACAATCTACGACGCCAAAACGCGCGAATAGCTCGTGTAGAAATCCGATCGTGAAGTTTGTGGTTGGTCTTTTACATTGTAGGACCTCAGGCCATTTTGAGTGGCTATCCACAAGAATGAGATAGTGCATGTTGTCCATAGGCCCTGCAAAATCCACATGAATTCTTTGCCAAGGATGATCTGTTTTGGGCCATGGTTTGCACGTCGTGTTTGGTGCTTTTGCTGCAAGCGCGCATCATTTGCATGATTCTATCATATCTGCTATGTCCTTGTCCATGTTTGGTCAATAAACGTAGCAGCGCATGAGGCTTTTCGTACGGTTCTTCCCCGGATGTCCAATGTGAAAATCCTTGAGCATTTTTCTTTGTAAGCTCTTTGGAATCACTACGCGATCATTATATAGTAGGACATCATCGCAGAGGGAGAAAACTTCAGGCACATTGGGGTCTTTGTTGCGAATTTTGCTTTTTATGGATTGAATGAATTCATCCTCTCGAGACTCTCTTTTTATGTCGGCCAAAGTAACTGGGAGCTCTCTTATGGTACTCGCGATCATGTTTTTGAATTCACAATTTGTTCTTAGAGTGGCAATGATAGAGTCTTCAAAGACTTCTGTATTTTTTGGAATGAGTCGCGATAAACTGTCTGCATGGCAAATATTTTTGGATGTTAGGAACTCTATCTTGAAATTATAGTTTAAGAGAATTGTTCCCCAACGAAGTAGTCTATTTGCAGTATAGACTGGCAGGTATCTGTGAAACTTTGTCACAGCGAATATTAACCCTAGAGCCTCTTTCTCTATTTGGTAATATTGTTTCTCAGCTGGAAGTAGAGATCTTGATGCGTGAGCCACAGCTTTTCGCGAACCATCTGGCAGTTTATGTAGAATGCAAGCACCGATGCCGTACGAGCTTGCATCACTTGCGACTATGATGTCGAGACTAGGGTTGGAATGGGTGAGGGAGAGGTCTGAAGTAAGAGTTTTCTTGATCTTCTCGAATGCGTCTTGGCATTCCGGGCTCCATGACCATGGTTTGTCCTTTTTTAAAAGTTGGTTGAGAGGCCCTCTCAAATTTTGCATGTTCTTAATGAACCCTTGGTAAAAATTAGCTAGGCCGAGGAAGCTTTGTAACGCTTGAACGTTATCTGGGATCGGCATATTTCTGACCGCGTTGGCTCTTTCCGGATCCGGCCGACGACCGTCTTTATTTATGATGTGCCCTAAGTATTTAATCTCTGGTAAGAAAAAGTCACACTTTGCTTGCTTAACCTTAAAACCGTATTCTTGTATCTTTTCAAATACGTTTATTATATGTTTCCGATGCTCTGCCGTAGTTTTACTAGTAACCAGTATATCATCCAAATAGGCTGTTGCGTAGTCAAGGTCGCCCAGCATGGCGTCCATGACCTGCTGGAAAATTGCAGGTGCAACCTTTACTCCAAAAGCCGGTCTATTGTATTTGTGCACCCCTCTGTGTGAGTTTATGCAGAGCGATTTGGAACTTTCTTCATCCACCTCTATCTGAAGGTATGCGTCCGAGAGGTCAATTTTAGAAAAAAATTTTCCACCATTGAGTTTCTTGAAAATTTCTTCAGGGCTTGGGGAGGATAGTGGTGATCTTGCAAGGCCTCGTTTAACCCCGCGGAAAAATCTGCGCATACTCGTATTTGATTGAACTTCTTTTTTACGTAAACCGTAGGTGCTGCCCTCTCGCTGAAATCTGTTTTTGACAGAATACCTGCTTGTTCGAGTCTATCAAACTCTTTGTTTATTTGTTCTAGAGCATCGAAAGGGACATTCCGTTTCTTTTTGAATACCGGTTGTGCACCTTCCTTCACCTTGAACTTAGCTTTCATTTTAGTACATTTCCCAAGGCCGCCAGAAAAAAACCTGGGGAAATTGTTGTTTGAGTTCCTTTTTTAGATTTACCAAATTGGACGTTGTACTTTGTATCTTGCGACAAAATGTACTAATTGGGCAATCCCAAAGATTGAATTTTTCTATCCAATCTGTTCCAAATAAGTTAACTGATGTTTTCAATACGTAGGCTTTGAGCTTTTTGGTAACTCCATTTAGTGTTACTGTAAGTATTACTTCACCTAAAATGTTAATCTTTTCGCCAGTTACGGATTTTGCGGTTTTATCCGTTTTTAATAAGGTCCGCTAGTTTAATTTTCGCCAAGTACAACAGTTAATGGTTGAAAGATCGGAACCCGAGTCAAGCCGGAATTTAATGGACTTATTGAAAATACCCACTGTTACATATTTTCTTAAATTCCTATCGACAATATTGTCAGATTGAGCTTGCCTAATTTTATTTTGGGGTTTTTTTGTTCTATTGGCGTACCAGCACGAAGTTAAAGTATTCCCACTTTTATTGCAATTTTTGCAATATTTTTTGTTCTTAACTGGACAGAATTTCATCCAATGCCATTTACCACAATGGTAACAGGGTCCGAGCGGTTTCTTTAACCTATTTGGGTTTTGATTACTGCGGAATTTAGGACATGAGATTTACCTTTTGTCTTTTTGAGAGGAATAGGAGGTAGACTTACTTCTGATTTTATTAATCTGAGCCACACCTGATTCCCCGATAGTGTTTGAGTCACACTTTACAGATATTACTCTTTGACAGTCCTCTGCCAGTTTTTGGAGAGTCAATCCTTGTTCGTTCTCAAGCTTGGTCAGTACCCGTCGTCTGACTTCGGCGTCTTCTGCTGATACTAGACCTTGTGCGAAAATTAAGCACTTGAAATCATCGGCAGTCAGTTCGGCTAGTTTAAAACCATTACATAGCTTGTTTATCGATGCTGCAAACGTTAGAAAATCTTGCTGGTTGTCTTTGACTGTGTTCAGGCATTTCCAACGTTTGTGGAACAAGGTTGTCTTAGGCCTGAATAGTTCCGATAGGAGCTTAATAGCCTCTGAAAAATCCAAGTCAGTGGTTTTCTTGGGTAATATGAAGTCTACGAACCTACTATGTTCTGTAGTTCCCAGTTTTCTCAATAGTAGACGTCCCTTCTTTTTACTGGACCATTGTTCACAGTCTACGTTGAAAATATCTTCGTAGCGCCTGTAAAAAGCGTCGAACGTTTTAAAGGTTTCCATTGAATTGTAGATTGTACTCTGGGAGAATATTGTATCTTTTTCAGAGTTTGAGCCTTTTAATGCATTTACGAGTAATTCTTTAAGTTGTTTCTGTTGTAGTTCAGCATTCTGAAGCGTAATTTGTTGGAATTCCATTTGTTATTTATGTAATTCCAAAAATAGTTGTTGTCTTTCTTCTGCTTTTTGTTACTGATCCAAATTTGCTTTTAGCATTTGGGCAATTACTTTTTGAAAATTTTCCATATTTAGACAAACAAAAATGACAGCGATTTTTTGTTGCTTTGAAACCCGTGTACCAAGGCGAGGGACACAAAAAAAATCTTGATAGGCTTCATTTTTTTTTTTTTTTTTTTTTTACAAAAAAATATGGACAGACAATTAGTTAAACTAAACTAATTTGTTTAGCTTTTTTGCAATTCCGTGGTTCCGTTAATTTTAACGAAATTGAATAAATTTTCACCACAGTTATGTATTATTTTTTTTTAGAAAGGTACAAAAAAAGAGAAAACTCACCTCAGTGAATTTGAGGGTAGAATAATTTTATGCCCGAGTTCAACTCAGTTACATAAAAAATTTCGGTAGCTTTTTCCGAAACTTGAGTACAATGGTAGTACTTCTGCTCTTGTATTGTCAGTTTGTTTTACGAACAACTGTTTTTTTTCTGTGTGTGTGGGTGTGTAGAAATCGTTCTCGTATTGGACAGACTTTAATATTCCGTAGATGTCGAATCACTAGTTTGTCAATGGCGTTTGGTATTGGAATATATGTAGACGCTGTGTGTTTAGCTTTTAAATCGCTAATGTATTAATACCAGCTAAATTTCACGTTCAACACTGCTGTGGGAACACGTGGAGCTTGTGTATTTTTCGAGTACTGTCGCTATTGAAATGGGGAGAACGAAATTCTCGAATCTTTCTGTCGCCACTGATGTGAGGCTGGTAAGTTATTGAGGTTTTCGACGTGAATGCGTTTCTCGAATTCTTCGTCGACACAGATGTGGAACTGGTAAGGTATTAAGGTTTCGCCGTGAGTGCATTTCTAGAATCCTCCTCGCCACTGTTGTGAGGCCAAAGTTAGGACCACAGAAGGAAAAAACGGAACACGGATTAGATGTAAGAAAGATATATTAACAACAGGTTACAGAGATGGTGTAAGCGGAGCTTACTATATGTTAGTGCCCAATACTGGTAGTCGTACGCGGCTCTCGCTGTCTCTCTGTGTTTCTCTCTGTCACTCCCTGGAGTGCTATGTCGCCTACTTAATATAGGCCTGGAAGAGTCTATTATGTAGGTAGTTTCCGGTCTCACAATAATATATATATATATATATATATATATATATATATATATATATTCACCACTAATATTATCTCTTTCTCTTTTTCTCTCTATCTCACACTTTTTTTCTCTCTATATATTTATATTCTATAAAAAGAATGTATAAACATAAAAAGGTCTTAATATACATATATACATAAGGCTGATAGTAGGCTGTTACCAAAAATTGACATTTGACCCCGAGTCCGGTATGTTACGGTTTTTTGGGTATATAAAACTTATAACTAGTGTGCGAGTCAGAATGACTTATTTCCCTTTATAGTCGACCAATAGTAGGTCGACCAATCAGAAGCCGCCCAACACTGTATTCATAGTGTATAAAGGCGGCCATCTTGTTTCGTCTACCAGAAGGACCAAAGGTGACCAGGAGAAGGATGAACTACACTCTGCTGTGATATCCACTGCGAACCTTCACTACGCGTTCCCACTGTCTCCGAAATATTCACTGCCAACCCTTGGATTCAATACTCAAGGACGACCGTCATGGAAATGTCTAACACGGTAGACATAGAAGATGATTATTTTGCTGAATATCTAGGAACAGCCCCAAATCTTTCTCATGAATTCTGATGATAACTTTTATTTCGGTTCACGCCATTTCTGACAGACGAGAAAACATTTCGGATAGCGGGGAAATCCAAATTAATGTAGTCCTTTCCACTCGTTTCTCATTTCGGATAGCGAGGAAACCTGTATCAATAAAGGCCTTTTTCACCATTTTCACATTAACAATTAACCATTCTTATATATATGCAATTTACACCATTTCGGCTAGCGGGGAAACCTGTATGATCAAAGGCTTTTTTTCACCATTTTCACATTAACAATTAACCATTGTTATATATATGCAATTTACGCCATTTCGGGTAGCGGGGAAACTTGTATTAATATAGACCTATTTCACCTCTTATTTAAAATTAATAACTTTTAAATAATTGTTAATACAATTTATGCCATGACGGATTGCGATGAAACTTGTATTAATATAAGCCTTTTCATCTCTTTCTCGTTAAAAATGATATATTTTTACATATTTCATATTACAATTTACGCCATTTCGAAGAGTGGGGATAATTGTATGATTATAGGTCTTTCCACCTCTTAACAAATAAACATTTCCACATCTGTTTTATTACAATTTACGCCAATTCCGATAGCGAGGAAAGCTTATCTTAATATAGACTTTTTCACCTCTTTCTCATTTACAATTAAACATATTTACATATTTTTATTGCAATATTGTCCATTTTGGATAGTGAGGAAAATTCGTATTCATATAGATCTTTTTCTTTTTTTTTCATTATTTTTTTTATTTTAAACTTTTAAGATTCATGTAATTAATCCTAATGGAGGAAAGCCGTATTAATATAAGACTTTCAATATGTTTTTCATTTAAATTTAAACATTTAAAAAATGTTTTTCTTACAATTTACGCTATTTCGTATAGCGGCAAAAAGTTGTATTAATACAGGCCATTTTAATTTTTTCATATTTCCTCTTTTCATAATTAAAATTTATACCATTTAAGGTAACGTGGAAATCCTTGCATTAATGTAAGGCTTTTTTTCTTATTTCTTGTATTTTCTTTTCCTTATTAATAAGCCTATTAATATATAACATCTAATGTATTTATATAATTATTCTGCTCTATTGTATGCGTGAAACCTACAGTTTTATTTCCATCTCTTACCAGATTTAATTTATCTAGCTTATCTTTTACTATTAAGCAGGAAGGAAGTTTCAAAAGAGATAAGGCGGAGAAAAACCTCGTATACTATGTCAGATGATCTTATAAAAATCAATTTGTTCGCAATATTATTCTTAGATCAACGCTAATGCTTTCAAATTATACACAATTAAGATTTATCTTTTTAAGCTTTTCACCACAAGCACGGCGGGAGTGCCACTAGAACGCAAGGGTTACAATGTGGGAGCAAGAGTAAAGAGGGATGATGGAGGAAAAGATGAAGAGAAAGACGGTGAATAGATCAAGGCATCTGGAAATGTCGATTCGCATTGAATTTAAATAGTTGGAGATTATAGCTATCAGAGTAGTAAGTAAGACAAAAGGAGTTCCACAGATGGGAAGTGCGAGACATGAAGCTATTGGAGTATAAGAGACGGCTACATTTAAACGTTTCGATAGCAAAAGGGTGGGATTGAGATGACAGTTTCGCTTATTGTACACGAGGATTTTCATATTCAGGAGATTATGCAATAAAGTAAGTTTTATCTATAGTAGAAACTAATTAAACCACCAAATCAAAACTGCTTTATGGTACACCAGGCAAGACCCTGATGCCTTCTGATTTTAATTGGTTGGAGGCAATAATGTCATCTCAAATTTCCAGAAACCGGTTGTATAAAAGCAGATAATCTTTAGGGACATATTATACTTATTTTATTTTCAATCTGAGAATAGCAACATATCACTTTATATTATCAAAATGAATTAAACCATTTTGATAATTTAATAGAAAATATTTATATATTACGATATTCCCAGATTTAAATTCTGTTCTCATCATATTTCTGTTCCAAAGTATGATACTTTTTTAATCTAGTGTCATCGGCTGTGTTATGGTTTCTTAGCCACATTCAAATTGAATCGTTGCAGTTCCAAAGATCCAATGACACACCTATCAAATTCATGATTCGAGGATTTGCCAAATTTTTAACTTCAAGATAATTTCTTTTGTCAGAATAAATTATGTTAATCACAGAAAACCTTCTTTCTATCACTGCAGAACTTACAGTAATGTTATTAATTATATTTTTAGCTATTATATAACGGCCATTAATATATAAAATTATTTTCGCATAATCCAATAACAGGTTCGCTATGCTTTTGAAATTTTAAGAATCGGTTCATGAGAACAGGTGCAATCCTGTAGGATGTCACAACTCATTGGAGGTATTCACATGTACAATTTGTGTCTTAGTGACTGAAGATGGATTTCATACTGTTAAATACGACACTTTTGGCTAGCCATAACACTTTAAGTATATTCCCCAGAGACTGACGCATTGTTCATCTCTGTTCAGGATGGGGAGGAGTGTTGTAGTCATTAGAAATACATGTCATTTTTTTTTAATTTTTTATTTTTTTTAGTTTGAAGATCGAAGCAGTTGGAAACACTCTTCATACAATTGTGAATACGTTGAATTATAGATTGCCTGAGGAGAATGGGTTATTCGAATTGAAGGTATTTCAAGATTAGCCCAACCTGCAAGTGTTTGTTTTTTTAAATCCAAACCTGAAATTATGTCGCCCACATTTGGCTGTAATGCATTCACCTAAAATATCCTTATCAAAATATCAGTTGTCATGTTGACAATATTAGACTTCGTATATTTATAGCCGAGCGTCAACTTGTTGGGCTGCTGGTCTCTCGTTGAACATTAACATAGGCCAGGATGCATATCCTTGGAATAGCATTATCAGACTGGGTGTCCTGATGTGTACAATGGGCTTTGTATTTTTTAAAACCTAATGTCACATTATTAGCGTACTAATCTTTCATTTAACAGCGTATATCTGTTCCTCAGTATCCTTATTTTGGCTTTTTTTTCACTCAATAATAATAATAATAATAATAATGAAATCGAAACCTAAAAAATGTGGCACATACGAACATCAAAAAACCCTGTTGTAGTTGGAGCCCTCGGATTAGTTGGGAAAGATTCCATTAGACTAATTGAAGGGATTCCTGGAAGCACATGCCTCAAAGAAATACCAAATATTGTTCTCACAAGTACGGTCACACTTTACGAAGGGTTTTATCTATGTATTTTTTTATTATGTCATGATGCCATTTCTAACCTTAGGTCTTTGGGCGGGACCAGGAAAGAAATGTGTACACGCCAGAAATCAAAGAAAATAATAATAATAATAATAATAATAATAATAATAATAATTCACACAGAATTTAAACACGCTTAATCAGTCTTCCTGCTGTCTGTCTCTAAGATGGACGTCATGACAGTTTTATTCCAAGTGACTCTCATTTGCCCTCACCCCGTTTTACTCTGAATATCAGACTGCCATCAATTTTTCACCGCTTATGTAAGATGATCACTTCGACACCGTGGTCACAATAATGATCATAATCACGCGTGCTTGTGAATTTAATTTGCGATAAACGGTGCCTGATTTAGTTTATCGAAGGAAGAATTGGCCAGAGACTTCTTGTGGTTGACTGTCGGGGATCAATAAATCGTAGCTTTTTTCAGTTCTTTTAAATAACACAGGCGGACATAGTACTACTAATGGAAGTAGTAGTAGTAGTAATCATTCCTATTTCACGTCGCCGGTTGCTACTGGAATATGTTTGTAATTTCGTTCCTTCTCAGAAACAAAAAAAAAGTGTGCTGAACTGTTATATAATATATAATGGAAGGGAATGCTAGACAATCTCCTCACAGATGAAAACCAGATTTTAAGTGATGTGGTTCTATTGAGGATGGAACAGAGTTAACAGGAAGTCTTAAGTTGATTGGTAAGTGATTTCTGTTTCAGGGAACCAATTGTAATATCGTATAATAATATCATATACCCATTGCTTAAAAATCACAGCTGACGAAAGATAGATAATATTGTTGAAAAATAGTTTCAGACTATTATTTTTTAGTGGCCGTGTATTTTGGCTCGGACCTTCTGAGGCTGATCTTTAAGGTCAGATGGTAGACAAAATACAGATGTCGACTTTGATTGACTGTGACGAATGTGGAACGATAGAAAGATAGAAAGTGATTTCGATGAGTTCAGATTTTACACGTCATACACAATCGACGGGATTATTGGGAGGAAAGCCTCATCTTTCTTTCTTTCTTGACTGTAGATCAAAACTTATTATTGCCCAAGACACGACCAATTTGTCACCCACAAGGACGCGGGTACACTTTTCACCTCTATCGAAACTAGAAAGTGGAGACTGGGCATCTCTTTCCCATATATGGCTGCGGTACTCTATTTTCGGCCTGACCTGACTTTTGAAAAAGTAGATGATAGTAGGCAGAAACATGTACTTAATGGAGAGATACAGAGAGCCGACCATTTTCCCAGCATGTTTAACGATGTGATCGCATTTAAGGGTTCCACTTGAGGTCTAGGTTGAGTTTTAGTACCAATAAGTGCTCAAGGCACAAGACCTCCCTGTGCGAACCTCCGTTCATTGTGATTGTTGATAGTTCTGATTAAAATTAAAAAAAAATCGTGGCAGTCAGCAATCCTAAGATTTGATCTACAGTTAAGAAAGAAAGAAAGGTGAGGCTTTCCTCACAAAGAAGACAGTGGCAACATTAAAATATGGAGGAGGCTCGATGATGTTTTGGGATTGTCTTGCCTCAAGGCGAATTGGACAATTAATTGCAATAAGAGGAATAATGAAATCTGCAGAATATATCATAATTCTGGATGAAAATCTACAACTATCAGCAGAAAATCTTCATTAAGGTGGGCGCTTTAATTTCGAGCAAGATAATGATCCAAAACATACGTCTAAATCAGTGACTGCATGGCTTCAGAAAAAGATTACAGTTCTGCCATGATTTTCAATAAAGTCATGTCTTGAATCCTATTGAAAATGTATAGCAAGACTTGAAACTTCTAATGAATCATCGGTCACCAAAAAACCTTCAGGAATTAGAAGGTGCAGCCATTGAAGAATGGACCGAAATCCTAGAGAAGACTTGTTTAAATCTCATCAAAATCTTTAGAAAACGATTGCAGCAAGCTATAAATATGAAGGGGTCATCCTATGGACTATTAATATTGTGAAAATTGTTCACTGTTTTCTATTTTTCATACTGTACGAATAATTTTGTCGTTTCCTATTTTGGATAATTCCCCTGTCAAATTTGTTGTATTTAACCTATTGTTCTGAAAACTGAGTTTCACATTACTGTTCTTGTGCTTATATACATATAAAAATTGGGCATCATACGCGCATTAGATTCTGGGAAATGGATAAAAATATTCGAAATTGATGGGTGTACGAATAATTTCGTCGTTGACTGTACGTATTGGAACATCGGTCTCAAGAAGAAACGGAATTTAACTATGTGGTTATTGTAATAACAGACGACGTAAATTGATACACAGAAATACAGGAGCGTAAGGGAATATCAAAGGATAATTGCCAGAAATTAATCAACGTACTAAAAGAGGAATTTGTCATTAGAAAGAAGGAAGACGTAACTTAACTACTGTGCAATAGCTAAGCATTGATATAGCAAAGACTGAAAAGGCTTCAAGCGATAGATATGTGTCTCTACTGACTATGCTGGCATTATTATGTATAGGAAACCTTAGCAACGATTTCAAACTTTAGATATTAAATAAAAAAGCTATCAGGTAACATATGTGTTGTGGATTCCGGGGATGGAGTCCTGCACAAATAACTAAACAACGCCAGTAATTGAAATAGAAAAATATGTGTATTAAACGTAAGAATACAAACTTGAAATGAAGATCAGTAGCCCAGGAATGCGAGTTAGTAGAAAAGTATATGTACAAGTCTCTGTAAATGAAGCGGTAATTATCTCTCTTTCTGGACTCTCGTATAACTCTGAGTGAACACCCTGTCTCGACGTTTTTGCTACGCTATCTCTCTGTTATATAAGTATACTTTGGACGAGTCCATCTTGTGTACACCCACAAAAATGTGCTAAAATCAGGAAGGGCAGATTGAGGAAACAGTTAATGCCCACAGGACATATAGATGTCCTCAGAGTTATGGAGAGAAGACGGAGAAACCTACTTGATGAGTTTCTGTGAAAGGACAGCAGAAAATATTTCAGCATTTCACCCCAAGGAAGGCAGGCGGCAGGGCCTCTAGTACGCAAGGGTCTACAGGGAGTGTAAGGGAAATCACTGGGTACAGAGAGTGTTGAAGAAAGGATGAAAAGGAGAAAGTAGGAGGATAAAAAGAAGAACGTTGATCAAAGCAACGGAAGATATCGATTGACATTACATTTAAATCTTACAGTTATCAGGGAAGCAATTAAGATGAGAGGAGTTCCACTGTCGGAAGTGCGAGAGAAGAAGCTTTTGGGGTAGAAGAGGCGGTTACATTTAACTGTTTCGATAGTAAAAGGGTGGGACCGTAATGCCAATCTAGCAGCACTCTCAAATTCCTGCAATCAGGGTACCAATGAAAATAACTCCAGTGCAGATGCCATGAAAATACTTATAGAAAGCAGGGAAGCCACAATGATTCAGTAGCTACTTAGAAGAAACAGAAGGTAGGAAATTGTGGAGCGCCATCACCGCTTCCGTTCAGAAGGTACACGGCTTTTTTTTTAATTATTTCATCGCAAACAAGGCGATAACAGCTACAGTGATAAAATGGTTACTGGAAGTGAAATAAAAATCTACGATAATTATCGAAAAGAATTCAAATTGACAGAAGACATGGCATTTCAATTTCTGATGATCGAAGTTGACAAGAAAACAAAAAGCCAGAATCGCGTGTTGCGTGGGAAAAAAACAAAAAAACAGAAAGGAATTTCAAGAATGAAATTATAAGACATAGCTGAGAACCAGTAAGCGTTTAAATTCGTGAATCAATTTATCAACGTGAAAATGGCACAACGATTCTACACGGAAGTAAGGAAGTGGCTAAAGCCGAGATGCCAGGTCAGAGTTAATAACGTTGCATATTTTCCCTTGGATTTGAGAGAGATAACGCACTCTCTCCCAGAAAATGCAAATAATGACCGCTCCCTATAGTTGAGGTATAAACCATAAAATGGAGTCAGGAGCTCGATCGGTGTTGAACAAACACAAATATGCCTGAGCAAGCATATGCAACAGGAATTTGGATAGCCACTCTAGTAAATGGAATGTGAAGAATCTCTAGGTCTAGATCAGAATAAAACCAAAGCAAATGTAGCCATGTTCGATGACTGGTAGACTTATGAAGGCTCAGTATAGAGTCGGGCGATTAAATGGTCTACTATGACATTTTTTTCTAGCAACAGAGTAATTGGTTTAATATAATCATTTCACTTTATATCTGTGGAAAACGTGAAACAAGGGATGCCGAAGAAATTGTCCCCCGGGAAGTTACCATCAGCTAAGCAAAGTTAAAAGAAAGATTAAGAGGATTAATAGAGAGCAGTTTCTTTTTTCATTTTTTTTTGTTTTTTTTTTTTTTGCGAGGCGTTAAAGTTAAGCAACTTCTTGCCCCAGTTAACAACTGATTGATGATCATTTTCGCGATCAAACGTCAGTTTAATTTTACGGAACCTGTCAGACCTACACCCTTGAGCAAGTTAATTGAAACAAAATGAATAATTCCATTATTTTTGTCGTATTTTTCCAATGAAACTTGACCCAGAGCATATGTTTGTACTCCGTATGTCCATTAAACGAAGTCTTACCTTGCAGATGGACCACAGATTCTCGGTTGGATTTAAACCAGGACATTTTCCGAGCTAGTCTATAGTACTTTCACAGTTTTCGTACTGATGCAATTACGAATGATGCAACATTATTCAAAGCCAAATTTCGTCATACACACCGAAAATAGATTCATATTACTACACACCACTTCAAATGACCTAATCTGAGGCAAAAATAGAAATCTATTACACCCTGCACTCCAGCGGGTCTAAAATTGACCGTATGTTGAAAGAAAAGGAAACTAAATTAAAGTTTTAAATTAAATTTTAATTAATTTGCACAAGGGTGTATATATATGAATTGTGACCCAATTTTGTCGTGAGTGTGATGATTTTTTAATTGTAACTTATATGTTTTGTAATCGAAAGCATAATTCAAGCTATATGAGTCGAGCCAATATTAATATTAGGCTTAATTTAACTGATATGTATTCGAAATAGCCAGTGGCGATTCAAACTACTATATATATCACGTTGTAACGCCGGTTCTCGTAAGATCACCGAAGTTAAGCAACGCCGAATCTTGCCAGTATCTAAGTGGCTAACCGCTTGGTAATATCACTTGCTGTAAGGTTTCATATGCGGGTGACGCAATGGATAATGGCTCGGAATTGGTAATCGGAGAACCGAGGTTCCAATTCCAGTCAGGTTCGTTATCTTCACTTACGCGCAAATATCCTTGGGTTCTCGTACGAACAAAAGTATGAACCTAAATTCTTCCCCAGGTATGGGTTAATTAGTAGTACTAGAATCAGTAAATCATTATTATCACCAATGAATTCTCACATTCTAAAAACATTTCCTGATTTTAAATGACTACCAAAAGAGTGATAAGCCGTAAAAACAAATCAACAAATTCAGCCAGAATCACAGTCCACAGAGAACGGAAAATTATTTTAAATATTATAGAATAGAAAAATAATTACTCGATAAAGACGCTATGAATTTATACACAATAAAAGTTAAATGTCTATATTTCTGAGATGAGGTATTATATACATTATTCAGACTATTGTCCTCATCTTTGTCGCCATATTTATTACAACGTTTCGGCGGTTGTACGCTCCAGCCTTCTCTAGGAGGTTGGAATGTTGAACTAAACCCTTTATTTCGCTCACAGGGAGAGACTGTTCTAGTTCCACGTGTCATGTTTAATGGATGTCAGTTATTAGTTATCCGTTGTTAATTCCCCTCTCCAAGTTCTCCACTGCCTTAACCGAGTATTGAACTCACACTCTCACTGGATCTAACTAACGCCTTTATCCACTATGCTATGTATCCTTGAGAACATGTGTAATAAATATGGCGACAAAGATGAGGACAATAGTCTGAGTAATGTAAATAAGGATAAAAGTTAAAGTTTAGCTGAAATATTATAACTTTGGGAAAAGCGACTTACTCAGAGCGACGTGTCTCTTTTTCTTTTAACCTTTTTTTTTTTTTCATCCCCTACGCTTTCTGGTGCATTTGCTTCAATTGGCTTCTTGCGCATATATCGAATTCTAAAGGATTCGATTTTAATTCTATGAGTGAATTGAACCAACAACGTACGCGTTTCGGCCATATTTCTCTTCCTTTTATTTCTAAAGAACGACTATCTGCGTGTCTGTTACTTTCACAACGTTTCAAAGATTTGACAATGAGGTCGCCGTACATCCGAAGCTATCTCTTCAAAGCTATCTTAAAGTGTCAGTAATGCGCATGTTTCCTATTATAATCCATCCCATCGTGAACAGGCACGGAATATAATATTTTGAAAGTTCCCAAGAAAATGGGATTGGTAGAAACAACGAAATTGATTTATATTACCCTACTCGTCGTGAATTTACCCGAAGGCGATTTGGAAATAAATATATTTATTGTAACAATGCTTTAAGGTTTGAGGAAAGTCTTCATATCACTCGAAGAAAATCTTATTTCCTTTTAATATTAGTACACGTGTGTTTGAAATAATTGAAGCTGCTGGGATTGCCTATGTAAACCGTGGACTTAATGGAGAGAGTACTAGTCTGACAGTGCGTTCGATTACGCTGGGTACGCAAAAGGCCGTGCTTAGTAAATATTTCCTTTGTCATCAAAATTTGTTTTCTCTATCGTGTGAGACAATCTTTCTGGCCAGAATCTATCATACATATCTATAAGTCTAGCATTCGTACACCCTTAGAATATTACTGCCACATATGGTCCGATACCCCTTGCTATCAACCTTTGAGCTCCTTGATAAAATCCGAAAAAGAATCAGAAATATTATCGGGACTGATCCGGCATCTCAGCTTTAGTCCCTTTCCCACCGCTGTACGTTTGTCTCTCTCTGTCTTTTTATAAATATTTTCATGGTAATTGTTCGGATGATCTCTTCGCTAAGGTACCAAGACATTCTTATTTAATTTAAACGCAGTATTAGACTAGCTTCAAGATGACAACAATTTACAGTTGAACTAAAAAGATGTAGTCATAAATTCTATGCTAATATTTTCTTTTCTCGCACTTCTCGCTTGTGAAACTCCTTCCGGATCCATGCTTTCCAGTCAACATTAATCTCAACAAATTAAATGGCATATCAATCGCAAGATATGAATCCATATATCCTCCACCGCTCTAAGTAAAATAGCAGGACAGCAGAGACCTTGGTTGATAACCAGTCTACTCTAGAAAATGGCGGCAGCCTTTTTTTCTTTCAAGTCAATCATGAATCGAAAAGAGACATGATCTCACCAGTGTGCATACACTACATGGCATCCAAGGAAGGATGGACCCTATATTGTGTTCTTTGTTGAATAAAAAATCCAGTGCACCTTCACCTGAATTATTACCGAGTTTAACAGCGGGCAATTACTATTTTTTGAAGGAGGTTTCAGGTAGCAACATGATGGTCGTGTGTCAGACTAAAGTTGTAGACTTGTACACTAGGTATTTCAGAAATAATAGTTAATATTTTTTAGAACGTTCTAGATTAAGCACTGCAGACCAGAAATATATATATATATATATATATATATATATATATATATATATATATATATATATATATATTTTTATTGAATTTTATAAAAATTTGTAAAGGTTTCCATTTTGTATTTTACTTTCATTTCAATTCCCCTGCCCACAAACACGTAAGCATCCCCCCAAATACACAAAAATATCACATCCAAGCGTAAATTAACGGTTATTCCCAATGTGATTTCTTAAACGTAAGAAATAAAAATAGAAATTTGAAATAGGTAATCTGGGGTTCTTTGTTTTTTTCATATATAGGATGTCCACAACATTTTTTAAGCATTTAACCCCAAACAAGGCGGGAGTACCACAAGCACGCAAGGGGTTATATAGATTGAGAGTAAGAGTAAAGAAAGGATAAAGAGAAGGATGGGGATCAAGATCGATGCGTCAGAAGATGTCTATTGACATTACGTTTGAATATTTGAAGATTATAGCCATCAGGAAAGCAAGTAAGAGGAAGGGAGTTCCACTGTCGGGAAGTGCGAGATAATAAGTTTTTGGAGAATAAGAGAGGGCTACATTTAACTGTTTTGACAGTGAAAGGGTGGGACAGAGATAATGACCTAGTAGCACGCTTAAATTCATGCAGTTGGGGCACCATTGAAAATAGCTCGTCAGAGAAGTTGGCCTAAAAATATTTGTAGAATAGACAGAGGGAAGCCACATCACGTCGGCGAGAAAGTGACTGTAGTCGAGATGCCAGGTCAGGACCTATCACATTGCATATTCGCCTTTGGATATTGTCGAGAACCGACCATATATGGTAACAGTATTCATTCTTTAGACAAGTTCAATAAGTCATATAACACCCCTTAACGCCCACTGACTTGTAGAGCTATAAGAATCCTATCCTGTACCGCATTTTTGTAAAGGAATTGAATGGCCTTACTCAAACAATTGCAATAATAGACGAAGCTATGCTAAGAATAACATGGACAGACAATGAATATATTTATATGTCCTTCGTGCAACGAATGTGGTCTATATAGTAATTTATTAACTATTTGTATATAAACTTTACTTCTTACTTGATATTATACAGCATCCAGATTTCGTTGTAATTTTGATACAACTTCTATTTGTCTCATGACAACCTGTATTCCTGTTGCTTCAGAGCCCCAGATTACAAATTTAAATTTAATTATTTAATTTTTACCTTTTCAGAAATAATAACGTAGAGGCATATTTGATTTTGGTTTCCGTAGCGGGTGGGTAATTTAGAATGAATTTAAATAGAAAACTGATCCGTTATCTATTAACTTTTATAAAAATAAGTATTTTTTTATGGATTTTTTTTCTTCTGATTTGCTTAATCTGAGTGATATGGGAAAAAAAATGAAAAAAATCTGTTATTTTTGCTGGTTGCATTACCTATTCTAAAACTCCACTGATCAAGATAAGCAAAGATAAATAACATTGTGTTTTGAACATCTTTCTCAAATTTCTAAATTAACTTCAACTATATTGTTGTTCCTGGTACACAAATTACTATGAGCATGACCGTCGTGTTCAGGTTCCATATTTCTGTTGCAAATCCATGGCAATTTTATAAGTTTTCATTCTCTTTCGTCTTCATACTTTGATCTGTTGTTAAAGCAACGGCCATGTTTTTTTTTGTTTTTTTTAGTCCTGTTTTCCTTACGTCTGTCGAATGTAATCTCATCAGTTGAAATCATTAAACCTTATACTTACTAGCGTCTTTTGCATCAGTAGATATCACTTAGGATATAGTAACTGCTAGATTCACGATTCACAGTAATGGGTTTGTAAGTAGGCCTTGAGTATCCGTACAAGCTCAATGGCTTTCCACATCTGCTGACTAGTAAAATTGAATTCTATGCCAAAAATAAGATTATAAAAAATTCTTTTATTCAGGGTTAATGTTTTTGTACATTTCTGTTTTGATTCTACTTCCGGTCCAATTCTTTCAATGTCTCAATTTTATTTTTATTTATTTATCTATTCTACATCGACTTTTCTTTTTTCGAACCAGATTTAAGATTTCCTTGAGTTTTGTTTTTTTATCTGATTTTTTTATTTTTAACGAAAAGGAATCCACGTGACACGCTCTCTAGCTCTTTGTCGATGAATGCAAAAACATCAACGACAAAATAATTAACATCGAAAGCACGTAGAAATCTTATCCTGGCTTCAAGAAATGGATAATACGCTCTTGTTTCTGAAATAAATAAATAAAGAAATACAAAACAACTCTTCTCAAAGGCAGGATCTTGAAAAAAAATTTAAATAAAGCAATGAGCGTTGCTTCTTTCAAAACATTCAAACAGAAGCATAAATTCGGTCGAAAAAAGGGAAAAAAAGGAAACAAACATGGAAACTTTATGTTAATTCAATGGGGCTAACATATACACAACCTGACTACAGTGAAAGAAAAAGTAAGAATTCGTGAATGGATAAAACACAGAAAGCAACAAAGAAAGAGAGCAAACAGACAAACAAACTAAGAATTTTAAAAGAAAATGTGGGTAGCGCGCGCGTGTATGTGTTCTATAAGCAGACTTGAATGTATGAGAAATAAAGAAAGGAATAAAAATAACCTTAACTTATAAGATATGGGTTCAAAGGACCCAACATATATATGAACAGATTAGAATTTATTATATAAGAAAGATGGGAAAGAAATACGAAAGAAACTTAATTAATAAAGAATGGCTTTAAAGAAAGTTATATATATATATATATATATATATATATATATATAATTCTCTTTAAAGCCATTGTGTGTTAATTAAGTTTATATTAATTAAGATATATATATTTGACTGATGTCAAATCAGTCGGGTTTCGATCTCGGCTTGAAGCAATCAGACGTCAAGTCAAAATGAGAAGCTGTGATACAGCGAAAAAAAGCCTGTCTCTGGATGACTATATATATATATATATATATATATATATATATATATATATATATATATATCAGATAGCCTGACGATTGCGTTTGATCATGAAACAGACTGTTGTCATCGCTGTGGTGACTTCAATATCATGTCCAAATATATATATATATATATATATATATATATATATATATATATATATATAGAGAGAGAGAGAGAGAGAGAGAGAGCATTTATTTCACTTTGATACTGTGTCACATACACACACATACATATCGCATGGAGAAATACGTTAAAATTCACTTCCGTCCGATGATGGAATACGGGTTAAGATAGCTGAATGATGTCAAATTAGTCGGGTTTCGATCTGGGGTTGAAGAAATCGGATGTCTAGCCACAATGAGGAACAGCGAAACAGCTTGTCGCTGGATGACTATATATGTGTATAGCGGCGATAAGTGTCTGTCTCATGATCAAACGCTGCTGTCTGTTGACTTCAATGTCATGTCCACTTGTATCTCTCTCTCTCTCTCTCTCTCTCCCTCCCTATATATATATATATATATATATATATATATATATATATATATATATATATATAGAGAGAGAGAGAGAGAGAGAGAGAAAGAAAGAGAAAGAGAACATTTCTTTCACTTTGCTTCTGTGTCACGTACACTCACACATACACACACACACATGCACACATACATATAAATCCTCTGCATATATATATATATATATGCAGAGGATTTTTCATTAATGTGATTCTGCGACGTCTGAGATCTCCCTATTTTGGTATAGTCTTTTTCTCGATATTTCATATTATTTTTGTATCATCATTTTCAAAAGCATTCGGATTAAAACAAATTATCTTCATTCACTGATTTATTCTTCAAGAGGCCAAACTCTTTCGTGAAGTTACAACGCCAACTGCAAAAAAAAATCAGTAAACATCGATTTACAGTTGCGTCCGCATATGTGAGGAGATCGAGTGAGTGAGAATGATCAAATAGTTGTGGAAGAAACGAATAAAATCAATTTTAGGCAGAAACAAATACGCTTTAGATCAATACGCTATAGTTCGATGTCAATACAACCGTCGGAAAGTGAAAATGTAAAAGTAAATAAATAAATAAAAATATTCACTGAATTCTAGAGATTTAATGTATTTCAAAAGATGCTTTGAAAATACAAGGCGAAAAAAAAATTAAAAATAAAGATGTTCCCATAGAAAGAAACGTAAATTTAAAAAAAAATCATCAAAACAAACAAAAACTACAGCATTCTAAAGTACTGATCGTATGACGTCAGAAGAAAAATGGTCGCGTTTTCCCCAGATTCTTTGCAGGCAAGAAGACACAAAATGGAGGCTTTACAAAATATAAAGTTTTACATCCACAAAAGAACGCGTTCCGTATTTTTATATTGTTTAATGTTTTTATGTGATTTTATGCAATGTTTCTCTTTTTTTTCTTCATTTTTTTCTTGGATCCCAGTTTCACTTTGTTTTAGAATTGTTCTTCCTATTGCTTTATTTGTTTTTAATTTGTTTCTCTCTGCTCTTTACAAAGATCAGTTGCGATGGGTATAAGGAAAGTGTCGGTGAATGGGGGAGTGGAGTCAGTAAATATTGACCTCACTACTCAGTCGTAACGGTCAATCAAGACTGCATCGCTAAAACATTATGACGCAACGAAAGAGTTACGTACTATTTCCTTTTCGAACAACTTAGCACTAATGGTCAACGACAATAGATGATGTTTTCTATTACGACACACCGTATCGCTCATTTTTGTTTGTTCTTCTCATTGATCTTCTTCTTCTTCTTCTTCTTCTTCTTATTATTATTATTATTATTATTATTAATATTTTGCTATGTAATGTTTCCTGCTTTGTGTCCTGTAGAGCCGGGTCAAAACTATGTCCATTAGACCCTATAGAACTGTCATTTAATCGATAGCACTTTTCTTCTTCTTCTTCTTCTTCTTCTTCTTTTTTTTCTTCTTCTTCTTCTTATTATTATTATTATCATTATTATTATTTGTATATGATATTTTTTCCTGCTTTGTACCTGTAGATCCGGGTCCAACCTATAGTCATAAGGCCCTATAGGCCTAGGAGGAATGTCATTTAATTGATAGTACTTTTCTTCTTCTTTTTCATCTCATTGTTCTTCTTCTTCTTCTTATTCTTATTATTATTATTATTATTATTTGTGTATGTTATGCTTCATGCTTTGTATCCTGTAGAGCCGGGTCAAAACTATGATTCCTTAGGCCCTATAGGAGAGTAGTCATTTAATAGAGAGCACATATATGGGATGCTCCTAGTAGAGCGATCATCTGGGCAATTTGTATGTTGATATTACCTGGAACACTGTTAGTAAAATTGTCCATTCCTTTTCTCACGAGTCCCAGAGATCCGATTACTGTTGGCACAGTCACAGTCTTCATTCCCAACATCCTGTTAACCTCGACCACCAAATAATTGTATTTGGACAATTTCTCGGTAATGTTTTATTATTATTATTATTATTATTATTATTATTATTTCACACGTTTTTCCTTTTTAACCAGAGATCCCTTGCTTTGTGGACCTTCTCCATCAAGTTGTACGACCTCAAAGAGTTCGTACCTTTCGCAGAATATTTGCAGTGCCAAGCAACACAAACTTATGAAAAGACTGGATACTCGGCTTTATTCTGATGTTTTCAATGTCGGACTTTATGTTCGTTGGTATATGATACACAGTGATACCCGAGACAATGGTCGCCTTAATGTCCGACATTCTGGCAGTATCAATCTGGTGCTCGATGCAATTCTTAAGCTTCATATTCTTTTGATATTAAGGTCACCAAGTACAGCCAAGTTGATGAAGAGAGATTTCCTTGATTTTTTTCTTATTTGCATGGTGATGTTTTGAAACCTCATGGTCTTTTTGGGTGTTGGGATTCCATAAAATACTGACATGGTCGTTTTCAATTACGTTCCGTTTATTTTAATTTTACCATTTTGGTGTCGCACATTGAAATCAAGAAATCTCGGAGATTCTTCATGCAATAAAGGATGATATTTGTCTGGTGGTTTTAAATTTTGGTCTCAATTCCAATTTTCCCTGAGCTCCCTTTCATGTTTCGTGGTCATTTTCCAAGTACCCCCATTACTACAGGAATTACTTCAACAGTCATTTTGCATATCTTCTTCAAATCACTAGCATTTTTCCATCTTTTCAGTTTCTTTAGAATTCATTCTTGTAACGAATGGAACAGCAAAATCATTAGTTTTTTTTTACAATTACTTTTCTCCTTATCGATTACGATAAAGTCGAGTTGTCGTGATTCAATGTCTAGTAAATAAGGGATCAGCACATATGCGAGGGCACATAAATCTCATGAGCCGACCAAGCATAGAAATGAATACAATATGGGAATCAGTAATAAGGAGTACTAGAAAAAAAAGCAATGAATAACAACAAAAATTGCATTATAAGATCTGGTAAAAAAAAAAGTGGAATGATAGTAACGGAAAAATTACAATATGATCCCTGGTAAAAATAGATGCTGAGACATTCGGTTTATATGTCACAGAAATAGACAGAAATTCTCAAGGAAACATGGAACAGTGGATAAAGGCTTTGGTTGGAGCCTGTGACTAGAGTTGTGGTTTCAATACCAGGCTAGAGCAGTGGTTTATCAGGGCGTGCAACGGTCGAAGCGTTCTGAAAACGGCAATGATAATAAGAATGCAAATAATGTTATTAAATTTCGCAACGTGAACCTTTCGATGGTATTCCTACGAATTCTGTTTCAAATTTGTAACATATTTACTTTCATATTGACTGACATACCTTTCCAAATAATCTCCTTTTTATTCTCTTTGTCACTGGCTTTAGCTAAACTTAGGAAAAGTGCTGTAAGAAGCGTATATCAAACACATGCACCACAGCCAAATGTGACAGAAACGTTGATATGTCTTCAGAAAAAGAAAACAAGAAAAAACAATACATTACAGATGAAGCTCAAATAGAAATAGATTCAGTTCAGATAACGAGATTCGATCACCCTGTACATTATTTTTTTAATCATTACACCCCAAGAAAGGTACGCAGGGTGGGGGGGGAGGTTCCAGGAACTAAAAGAGAATAAGAAGAGTAAAAATGGAGAGGATTAAAGAAAGGATGATGAAACGACAGGGTTCAAGAAAACAGAAGATTCTTCTTTTTGTATATGCCCTGTCCATTTAGGACGTGGATATGAAGGATCTCCACTACTTCCCATCAATTTAACTATGAGCAATATTTGTCTATTTCATTAAGTAGGTTAATCACCTTTTCTCTCCTGTGAATGTTAAAATTTCCAAACTTTTTTCTCTTTCTCTCCTGTGAGTGTTAAAGTTTAAAAAGCCTTTCTTCCTGATTATGTGTCCCTGAAAATGCAACTGTCTCTTTCTGATTTTAATTATAATTATTCATTATTTGCTGCCTTATTTCCTTAAAAGTTACTTCTTCTTGAATACTTGTGTATTTCTATGCGTCTCGGAATTTGAATTTCCAATGTCCCTTGAAACTAGACTGGCTGCCAGCCATATCTCGCTTTCTTCACCTGCCCTTTTTTTACTGACATCAAATGGAACGACTGCATCGAATCAAAAGCTATATCTATTGGAAGGAAAGTTGGATCACTGTGTCGTGCCAAAACATTTTTCTCAGTTGAATCCATCTGGCATAAATCTACCACTTCTCCGTGCATTGCATACTGTTGTCACATATGGTTTGGTGCTTCTGCTATGCATCTAGAGATTCTTGGTAAAAAGTCCAAAGAATCTGTAATGCAATCGATTCTCACCTGGAATCTCGACTTAAGTCACAATCTCACCGACGTGACGTGGCTTTCCTCTGTCTTTTCTTCAAGTATTTTCATGGAATCTACTCAGACGAGTTTTTTCTCCCCTAGTGCTCTGACTACATGAATTTAAGCGGGCTACTGAATAGACATATACATCCCAGGCTTTTACTGTTGAAATAGTTAAATGCAACCGCCGCTTTTATTCCAACAATTCTTTTCTCGGATTTCCTCCCAATGGAACTCGCTTCCGATTTCTTGATTTCCCTACAATCTTCAAAAATTTAAATGCAACCTCAATCGCCATCTTCTGTCTTCTTAATCCCCGTTCATCTCTATTTCACTCCCTGTAAGCCCGTGAGTACTGGTGCGTCCTGGGTAAGATGTTAAACTACATCTGCGTTCTGGGTAAAACGGTAAGCTACATACGGCAGCAAGGCCTCTGATCAGGAGGTTTTGAGTAGTGTGAAACCACCTCTTAATTGCTGGTGTTCCCAGATCAAATCTGGGTGGTAGCACCTGTTAGGGTACCAGCTATGGGCAAATAGTTAATTATTACCAGCAATAACTTTTTGAAAAAATTATTGCCAGCAATACAATTTTGAAGGAAAAATATTTCCAGAAACAGATTTTTGAAAAAAAAATTTTTCCAGCAATAAAAAATTTTGTCGGCATTAAATAACCCATTGAGGTTGATATGCCGTAAAACAAAATAAACCAAACCAATCTAAACCAAAGAATACATATTCTATTCATACGAATCTATCCTAAAAATGTTGTCGGCATTAAATAACCCATTGAGGTTGATATGCCGTAAAACAAAATAAACCAAACCAATCTAAACCAAAGAATACATATTCTATTCATACGAATCTATCCTAAAAATGTTGTCGGCATTAAATAACCCATTGGGGTTGATATGCCGTAAAACAAAATAAACCAAACCAATCTAAACCAAAGAATACATATTCTATTCATACGAATCTATCCTAAAAATGTTGTCGGCGTTAAATAACCCTTTGAGGTTGATATGCCGTAAAACAAAATAAACTAAACCAAACCTGCGTACTTGTTGTATTACCGCCTATTTTGGGGCGAAATGATTAAAGAAAAATCACTTTTCTCCTTTTACGTCTACAAATGATGAGAGTCATTTACAAGTGACGATTTTGATTGCTACTCCTTTCAGTCGAGCTAGAAGTAGTGAACACAACACTCGTTTTCGTACAGTCAACCAGAAATGCCGCTGACACTTATCCAATTATTTGACACTGTTCACCATTCGACTGATGTAAAATGTTAACCAACTCACACAGCAAGCCAACTGGATGAACATGGCCTTGTAAAATTATAGGGAGACGCGAATAGTCATTGTACGTTGACAGGCGATAGATTGCGTTGTTTTATCAGTCGTCTGTTTCTGGCCGATAAAAATAAAAATCAGTGACACGCAGACCCCTTGTTATCAGTCGAATAATTAGGGAAACATTGACGCTTGATTTTATATTTATATTTTGACGTCTGAACAAAAAAATATGAGTTAATTTTTCTTATTCAGTTTATTAAACAGGTTGTTAATTTTTTTTTCGTTGATAAAACGGAAAATAACTGAGTTGAAAATAATTCACTAAGAATGTACTAGACGATCCTAAGGAAAGAAGAAGGAAAGAAAAGAAAAAAAAAAGGAAGGAAGGAAGAAAAAAACAAAGAAAGAGAAATGTATGACGCATGACCCAGTTGATGGTAGAGATAGGTCTGCGTGTGGTCGACTTTATTTTTTTTTTTAAAACAAAGGGAAGAATAGAATTGGAAATAATAAAAGAGAAAGAAAGGGAAAAAGACATGATATCGACCAGATGTCGGTCAGAGGCCTCTGACCGACTCTTGCGTGGAAAACCCCTTATCAATTTGGAGTGAAGAGAAATTTTTATTTTTTTTTCTTTTGAACAATAGAAACGAAATTTGTGATCTGAGAGAAAGTGTCTTTGGGTTGAGGGGAGTGACCAGTGAAAACGATATACGGAATTGACCTGTTAAGAATTGGACACCCACGTTAAGAAAGTAGAGATATTTCGACCTAGATAATTAAGATTTTCGACTATCAGGTAAAACAAAGAAGTAAAAAAAGAGGACAATTGTTTTGGCTCACAGAGGGCGCCAAGAAGGCGGAAAAGAACCTTTTCTAAAGTCAAGACTAATTAGCAGCGGGCTGTTTGACAAAGTCCAGGTGAAAGAAAGCTAAAGATTGTCATTTTGCGTACGTGCAAAAAAGGTGCGAAATCGGATTTTGTTTTTTTTTAAAACCAGCACGAGGTAACCACACCCGCCAACAAAAGGGAGAGGGTGTTCGGTCAATAACAATTGGTCGAATACAATCACGTGACCGCGGAAGAAGAAGGAAAGAAAACCTCGATCAATAACTGTTGGACGAGGCGGTCACGTGGGCTGCGGAAAAGAAGAGAAAGAAAGGTTCGATCGGGAACGATTGGTTGAGAGCGATCACCTGACATGAGAGAGACTAAGAGAAATAGATATGCGCCGCCCCACCAAGAGCACTGTGAGAAAGTAGGGGTGAAAACAATAACGATAATGGAAAGTCAAAATTAATACGACTTTTGAAATTATCGAGAAAACCCTGACGCCGACAGACCCACCCCAGTTTGTTGCGGCGTCAATATAAGCAGGACCCCAGTCGACAGAAATCAGTTTGAGTTGGAGATGCAGCCGGAGTTGGGCTGAGTTGCAGCAGGACCGCGGGCAGGGGAAGATCCTGAACGCGGACATAAGACCCGATTCACTCGCCCCTTTGCGGGCAAAAGAACCCTCAGACAGAAGGACTTCCAGCCCAAGTCGAAGACAGAAGAACTTCCAGCCCAAGTAGATGAAGAAGAAGATTGCCTGAAAACCTGAGAAGAGTTGGAGCTGAAGTTGGAGCTGAAGTTGAGCTGAAGTTGAGTTGAAGTTGGAGTTAGGTTGGGCGTGAGTTGCAGTTCACCCTCGGACGACAGAAGAATCCTCGAAACAAGAAATCCTTCCAGCCCAAGTTGAAGACAAGAAATCTTCCACCGAATTGAAGCAAGAAATCTTCCACTGAATCGAAGCAAGAAATCTTCCACTGAATCGAAGCAAGAAATCTTCCACTGGGTTGAAACAAGAAATCTACCAGTCTAAACAGAAGAAGAAGAAGAAATACAACTCAAGTCGGAGAGAAGAATCAACTGCGAATGATCGATAGAAATTAGCCCCAGTGTCGAACTGAACCACACTCCGACATACATACATGATTCTAGAAAGTAGGTAATTCGACATTTTCCTATTGTGTGATAGAAGCTTGGTGCCATAGTCCACAGAGCGGGTCGGGAATTGAGAACAATTTTGTTTTTATGTAACGGACTTTAAGATATAAAAGGTTGTTACCCTTTTTATCAGCAATTTTGTTTGGTGTCGTGAGTTTTTATTTTATTTGTGTTTTGCCACCCCGTCGGACTCAACTTGTATCGGCCCCGATCCCTGCTGGTCCCGTCTGTCTAAGATCTAAACACAGCGTGGGTAGACAGACCGGAGATCGGTATAGTTGCTTTAGTGACCAGGTATTGGAAGCGAGTCGGGAAAGGCGAGGCTGGTGATCATCTGACCAAAGGGTTGGAGCGGCACGCTTGGACCCAGGAGGAACGACCAGGAGGAGCGACGTCACCGTTGGCGCCGTAACCAAAGGATCCGACACTGGGCCAGGTGTGTAACCGTCACAAGTGGTGCCGTGACCAGGATCAACCCTGAGACAGCCACGTCACAAGTGGTGCCGTGACCAACGGATCAACCCTGAGACAGCCACGTCACAAGTGGTGCCGTGACCAACGGATCAACCCTGAGACAGCCACGTCACAAGTGGTGCCGTGACCAACGGATCAACCCTGAGACAACCACGTCACATATGGTGCCGTGGTGACCGAGGGATTTCAACCCTGAGAAGACCACGATCGACCGCCGTTGCTGAAAGTTCAAGCAGAAATCAGAACGACCCGGGACCAAAGGAAAAGAAGGAACAGAATCGTCTGTAAGGTAGGACACCTTGTTTATTTCCCTACCTCGATTGTTGCTCTCTGTAGACATGTCAGATTATGAGTCGGATAGAGCAGTGGGGGGTGAAGAAGAAGTAGGGCGGGGGTTGTCAGTAGATTTAAGGGGGCTGTTGGGTGGACCGAGGGTCCCAGTGTTTGATGGTAGTGGGAAGGAGTTCAGGAACTGGCTGACAATCCTCGAAAAGAGCCGAACCATCTACGAGCTCTCGGACCAGGAAACCCTGTACCTGGCATACGATGCCACAAAGGGAAAAGCGTCGGAGTTCGTAAGGGGACTCTTGGAAAATCATCCCCGCTTGGCCTGGGAAGAAATAAAAAAAAAACTGCTGACCAAAGAGTTCGCCGACGAGGTACGGCCATAGAGGCCATGAGGGCCCTTTTAAAACTAACACAGCTTCGGGAGGAGACCCCGGGAGAATTGGGGGCCCGAGCGGGAAGGCTATCGTCATTAGCATTCCCCGAGGTGGTCAGGGACAACGCAGTCATGCAGGCCCAACTGGCGGACCTGTATGTGGAAGCTCTGAGTGATGAGCGTGTTCGGCACGACGTCCTGAAAGAGGGACCGCTCAGACTGTCGGCAGCGATAGAGCTGGCCAGAGAGAGCCAGGGGGTATGGGATAAGGTGAAGAGGTGTGGGAAGAAGCAGACACCAAGTCAGGAGGCTGGAAGAAGGGGGTAGGCGGAAGAACCCCCGTATGGAATCAGAGGGTTAAGGAAGAGGTGGATCGGGCAGAAATATGGGAGGAGGACCCCAATAGAAGGGCATGGTCGACCAGGCATGGCTTTTATAAGCCCACGCCGGGTCGATACGGGCTGGTCTGCTGGACCTGTGGGTACGAGGACCACAGGGCGGCGGAATGTCCGACGAAGTGGGGATTGCCCCCAGACTTCAATCAGGACAGATGCACCAGGTGTGGTAAGAAAGGACACCTGGCCAAGTGGTGCGGGCTGAGGAAGGGTGCCCCACCAATATTAACAAGGAAGGCTGAGCCCAAGAGACCGGACCAGGGAAAAGCCAGCGGGCCACCCCAGAATTAAGAGGGAGGGTGGCCCCGTTAAAAAGGAGAGAAATAAAAAATTGGACCAGTGGGTGGGCGAACCGCTTGAATAGAGGACAGGTTCCCCGAGGATAGACACAAGGCCAACCCAGTTAAAAAGGGAAAGAGCAAAATGTTGGACATGTGGTCGGATGGGCCACTTTGCGGCAAGCTGTCCAACAAGAAGGTGCTGGTTTTGCAGGAGGCCAGGACACCTGAAAAGAAACTGTATTCTTAGAAACGGCCATGGGAGACCGGGAGAGGTCCGGCCGGGGTCGCCCAGGTGCAGGGGGGCGCAGAACTCCACCTCATAAAAAAAAATGAAGGTGATATATTACTACCGGCGCCTATGGCTGGGTTAACCCAAAGGTGGGGACCCAGGAAGAAGAAAGCCCAGGTGTTCTCTTCGCTAACGCAAGAGAGAGAACTATCCTGTAAAGCAGAGATAGGTGGTAGAGAGATGAGGGCCTTTGGTGGACACAGGAGCATCTGTGTCATTGATGAGAGAGGAGACATACAGGCGGGTGAAACGGAAGAGAAGGTTACGGGAAGCGGACATAGAGATCACGCAAGCAGATGGGGCCCCCCTGGAGATAAAAGGGATGGTGAGGCTCCCGGTGAGGATTGGGAGGGTGAAAAGCACCCAAAATTTTTATGTAACCCCCGACCTATGTACAGAGGCAATCTTGGGAGAAGATTGGCTCCGGAGCCAGAGGGCCCAGATTGAGTTTAATCCTACTGTGTTGGTGGTGAACGGCGAGAGAACGCCATTGGGATGCCCACCAGAGGAAGAGATAACCATAGTGGTGGAGGAAGATGTAAAGTTACCTCCTAGGACCGCAGTGTCAGGGAAAGGGTAGGCTAATGTCAGAAAAAAACGGTACGGAGAGGACCTCTGCAGTTGGTCCCTGTAGAAGGAAAGGGCCTAGAGGATAACGAGGTAACCCTGTGCGAAAACGGTAGTGGAGGCAGCCGAGTTGGTGCCCATAATGATGGTGAACCAGGCCCAAAAGACAATAAAGGTTAGGAGAGGGAGAAGATAGGAAGAGCACTTCCCCTACGAACTCTGAATCGGGTGAGATTCGAGGAGGAACGAAGGAAGCTAGTAGAGCAAACAAAAGGAATCTTAGATGAGGATATATTAGCACCGGATCAATTTAGAACCAGAGTGGGGGGTCTGTTAAGGAACAATCGAGATGTGGTGGCCCAGTCAGACAAGGAGCTAGGTCAGACCCACACAGTCGAAATGAAAATCGACACCGGAGACCACCCCCTGTGAAATTAAAACCCTACCGAACACCTATACATAAAAGACCCCTTGTAGAAGAGGCAGTAGAGGAAATGTTGGAAGCTGGGATGATCGAAAGATCGATCTCTCCTTGGAGCTTCCCAATAGTAATAGTAGGTAAGAAAGATGGCGGCCACCGTTTCTGTGTGGATTTTAGAAAGCTGAATTCTATATCGAAGCCGTTGGCGGTGCCATTGCCATTGATAGACGACATTTTGGCATTATTAGGGAAGGCAAAGTACTTCTCTACGTTGGACTTGAGGTCCGGGTATTGGCAGGTAGCCCTGGATGAGGCTGACAAGGAGAAGGCCGCATTCGCGTGTCACCTGGGACTGTTTCAGTTCAGAGTGATGCCATTCGGTTTAGCTAATGCCCCGGGAGTCTTCCAACAGCTAATGTCAATAGTGTTAGGAGGATATGAGAGCTTTGCCATGGCGTATTTGGACGATATCTTGATATTTTCGGAGACAGTGGAACAACACTTTTTTCATTTAGGACAGGTGTTGGGAAGGTTGAGGAAACACGGATTAAAATTGAAATTGTCAAAGTGTCAGTTTCTGAGGGAAGAAACTAGGTATTTAGGCTTCGTCATAAACGGAGACGGTATTAAACCCGACATGGATAAGGTAAAGGTCATAAGAGAAATGCCAGAGCCTAAGACCGTGAGGCAGGTAAGAGGTTTCATAGGAGCTATAGGCTACTACCGACGCTTCGTCCCGGCATTTTCAAGAATTGCCATACCGCTGGTGGCCCTGACGAAGAAATACGCTAGGTTCAAGTGGACAGAGGACTGTCAACGAGCATTTGATTCGCTAAAGGAACAGTTGACCACCGTTCCACTGCTGACGTATCCCAGACCTCAGCAAGCCCATGATATTATACACGGATGCCAGTGAGCAGTGTGTAGGGGCAGTACTTACCCAGCCGTGTCCTGATAAGGAAGGACCAGTGCCAGGCATACCAGAGGAAGTACCGATATACTTCCTCTCCCATAAGCTCTCAGAGACACAACAGAGGTGGCCAGTAATAGAGAGGGAAGCATATGCTATCATGTATGCTCTCCAAAAACTGGACTACTATTTAAATGGTGCGGTCTTCACTATAAAGACAGACCACAAGCCTCTGCAGTATCTATTGCAGGCAGAGTGGACAAATAATAAGAAAATTCAACAGTGGGCACTTAAGTTAAGTGGCTACCACTGTAAGATAGAGTATTTGGCAGGAAAGGAAAACACGTGCGCAGATTTACTCTCAAGAATACCGAAACAACTGGAAGAAAGATCTGTAAGGGTAGAACAGGGAGTAGATGATAAAGCCTATAGAATAGGAGTAATTAACTCTAATAAGCTAAAAGATCGCCCTATATTAGAATCGGACGAAGAAGGGGACGCCCAGATAATAACCGATCCTTACTGGACAGAAGGAATTGAGAAGGAGCAAGCAGACAGTGAAATAGCTGCTCTGAGAGAAAAAGGTGAAGTCAGGAGAGACCACCAAGTATGCCATAATAGAGGAAAGACTGTATTATCTCTCAGGAAGGGATGAAGAAGTCAAACCCAAGTTGTATGTGCCCAAAAGTTTAAGACCAGAGATATTGGAACAGTGCCACGAGAGGTTGGGTCACATGGGAATTGATAGGACATGTGATCTCATAGGAAGAAAGTACTATTGGCCCAAACTGTACGGAGAAGTCACTAACTATGTTCGAAGTTGTGTAGTGTGCCAGTCGCAGAGCAGAAGGCAGGAAATGGCACCCTTGGAGGAAACAGACGTACCCAACTTCCCCTTCGAGAAAGTGAGTATGGACGTATCAGGACCATATGGGGAAACTGCACAAGGAAACAACTATATAGTGAGTTTTGTCGATTGGCTAACAAATTGGCCTGAAGCATTTGCAGTACCAGACAAGAAGGCCAGAACTGTGGCCGGGTTGATAATAAGCGAAATCTTCCCTAGGTATGGTGCCCCTGTGCAATTGGTAACAGATAATGGCACGGAGAATGTGAACAGCATCATGAGAGAGGTTTTGACAGGTTTGAATGTAGAGCACATAAAAACATCCCCATATCACCCCCAGGGAAATGCTAAAGTGGAAAGGTTTCATAGAACCTTGGGAGATGTATTGGCCAAGTTGGTCAGAGAAAACATTGGAAATTGGGACTTGTATTTGACGCAGGCTCTGGCGGCCGTGAGGTTTACGATAAACGAAACCTCCAGATTTTCTCCTTATTTTTTGTTGTTTGGCAGAGACGTGGTCCTGCCTGTAGATAACCTACTGAAGCCCCGAAGAAGGTATATGGGAGAAGATCATCATCAACTATTGCTGGAACAGCAACATAAGATATTCGTACAGGCCAGAAGAAGAATAAAGAGGGCCCAGAAGAAAAGAAATGAGAGGGTGAATGCTGAAAGAAAGGTGGTAGAATTGAAGGTTGGAGACCCTGTCTACTATAAAATCCACCAGAGAGAAGGAAAACTGGACCAGAGATGGGAACCGTACTACCGGATAGTAGAGCAGACGGGCCCAGTATCATATGTAATATGGGATCAAGTGGCAGGACGAGCGAGGAGGGTTCATGCCAATGATCTGAAGAAGGCTGAAATAGCTAACCTGGAAATGAGCGAGCCGAGGCCTAAGAAGACAAGGAAAAGGAAGGTAACTCTGGTTGAACCGGAAGGAATGGAGACGGAGGAAGACTCCGAAGAAGATGAGGAGATAGGTCGACTTGACCAGATAAACGAAGCAGTCCGAGTGACGGAGTTGGAACCCTCAGCGGGGATTAGCGATGTTCAGTCGTCGACTGAATCAGTGCAGAGAAGACCCTGTGAAATCGCCATCGCACCCCCATGTCCGAAGAAAAGGAAGAAAAAGACGAAGAGGTCCAAACAAGCAGTCGAAGGCTTTAAAAAGAGGCACCCTGAACAGGACGAAGGGTCCAGCGAGTGGGAGGAGGAGGATCGAATACCCCTTTCCCAGCTTAAGGAAAGGATAAGGAACAAGAGAAGTTTAGACATAGAGTCGAGAGGTATCGAAGACATTCAAGGCGAAGACTCTAAACAGGAAGAAGAATCAGGGGATGAAGAAGAGGACAAAAAACCTCCTGGACGAGAATTAAACACAGAAAGAAGGTTAGAGGTTGAACAGGAATCACCTCAGAAGATGAGATCAGGGAGGAGAAGAACCCCAAATCTCAGTAGAACAAAAGGGCTGTGCAGAATAGGAGCATTTAGTGTCGACAGATAACGACACTGGCTCATCCAAAATCCTATTGGCTGACTATGGTAGATGTGAGTGGAGGGAATGGAGTCGCGGGGCTGCACCTCACGAGGGACGGAAGAAGATCATTGGCATTGTTGATTGATCACCAGTGGTGTCATGAAGTACGACCTTTAGAGTGGGCGCCACGCACACCTGACCAGACCATTCTGTCTGCTAGAGGTTAGTTAGAGGAGGGAGGAGCCGAACTAAGAGAAAAGTTATGAAATGATTGAGTGATGAGTCGAGCGAGACTAAGTGGTTGTGAAGAATAACAACAAGAGAATTTGTTACCTTTCAGGAATGATAGCAAGGTACAAGGTGGAAGCAGACTACATAGCATTAAATTCAGGGGAGAACGAAATTCATGTTGCTATCAGCTGAAGAAGCTAGAAGGTGTAGAGATGATACCCTGGGGACTTGTACCTCGTTGAGCCCTATCTATAAAACTGGTAACCGCAAACTGTGCATACTAGAATTGTTTGAAGGAAGGGAGAAGGAATCAAAAGAATCTGCCAAGTGGAGGTATTAACAAACTCGGCATTACCACAAGCTATCAGTGTTTCAGACGGGGTGTGGGCAGTAGCCACCCAGAAACATATCAGCCTGTCTAGGGTATGTGGGGGAGAGTCCACAAGGACATTAAGAATAAGGCCACCGTTATCCCTGGTGACGCTACCCATGGGATGTTCGGCGGTTGGGGTGTCCATCTCCTTGCCCCCCTATTACCAGATGGAAGAAAGGTATGAAGAAAAAGATTCACTCATAGAGATGATTGGTAGAGGCTTAGTCAATTGTACAGAATTATGGGAGCCGATAGTGAAGAGATTCTCTAATGTTACCTTAAATAAGATGCCAATTTTAATGAAGCCCATAGAAAAGATCGATATGGATCACTTAAGAGATAAGTTAAGTGCGCTGGGAGACGAAGGTGTAGCTTGGGAAGACGATGAGCAGATCGCGATAAATTGGTCAATAGTAATGGGTACATTCCTAGTTATAGCCATCGGGGGTGTAATAATATGGAAGATTAAGAGTAGGAGAAGATTAGCGAACGACAGTCTAGTGAGCATGCAACAACTCGAGGGGAGATGCCGAGCGGTGTTCCTCACTCAGACAGAACTGGCGAAGAAATTGCTGGAAGACCAATGGAGGAGGCTGGCGTGAGACCACCACGTGCGGCGGAAAAACCTCCCACAGCAGAGAGGAAAACATTGACCAAGAAGAACAAACCCTAAAGAACACATCTGCACCTACAGACACACACACATTTCATTGCATGTAGAACAAAAGAAAATGAAAAAGAACATTTCATTGCATGTAGAACAAAAAGAAAATGAAAAGAACATTTCATTGCATGTAGAACAAAAAAAATGAAAAGAACATTTCATTGCATGTAGAACAAAAGAAAATGAAAAGAACATTTCATTGCATGTAGAACAAAAAAAGAAAATGAAAAGAAAAATGAAAAGAATTTCATTGCATGTAGAACAAAAGAAAATGAAAAGAACATTTCATTGCATGTAGAACAAAAAGAAAATGAAAATGAAAAAAACATTTCATTGCATGTAGAACAAAAGAAAATGAAAAGAACATTTCATTGCATGTAGAACAAAAAAATGAAAATGAAAAGAACATTTCATTGCATGTAGAACAAAAAGAAAATGGAAAGAACATTACCCTTGCATGTTAGAAAGTAGAATAGAATTGCATGAGACAAATGCATGGTGCATGTTAAATGATGTAATTGGGTTTAGGTGTCATTTACGGGTAAATGACAAATCGGTTAGGGGAGGATTATGGCACCTTGCATTTATTGGAAATATTCATAGAAATATGAGTTAATTTTTTTCTTATTCAGTTTATTAAACAGGTTGTTAATTTTTTTTTAAAAACGGAAAATAACTGAGTTGAAAATAATTCACTAAGAATGTACTAGACGATCCTAAGGAAAGAAGAAGGAAAGAAAAGAAAAAGGAAGGAAGGGAAGAAAAAGAAAGAAAGAGAAATGTATGACGCATGACCCAGTTGATGGTAGAGATAGGTCTGCGTGTGGTCGACTTTATTTTTTTTTTAAAACAAAGGGAAGAATAGAATTGGAAATAATAAAAGAGAAAGAAAGGGAAAAAGACATGATATCGACCAGATGTCGGTCAGAGGCCTCTGACCGACTCTTGCGTGGAAAACCCCTTATCAATTTGGAGTGAAGAGAAATTTTTATTTTTTTTCTTTTGAACAATAGAAACGAAATTTGTGATCTGAGAGAAAGTGTCTTTGGGTTGAGGGGAGTGACCAGTGAAACGATATACGGAATTGACCTGTTAAGAATTGGACACCCACGTTAAGAAAGTAGAGATATTTCGACCTAGATAATTAAGATTTTCGACTATCAGGTAAAACAAAGAAGTAAAAAAAAGGGGACAATTGTTTTTGGCTCACAGAGGGCGCCAAGAAGGCGGAAAAGAACCTTTTCTAAAGTCAAGACTAATTAGCAGCGGGCTGTTTGACAAAGTCCAGGTGAAAGAAAGCTAAAGATTGTCATTTTGCGTACGTGCAAAAAGGTGCGAAATCGGATTTTGTTTTTTTTTAAAACCAGCACGAGGTAACCACACCCCGCCAACAAAAGGGAGAGGGTGTTCGGTCAATAACAATTGGTCGAATACAATCACGTGACCGCGGAAGAAGAAGGAAAGAAAACCTCGATCAATAACTGTTGGACGAGGCGGTCACGTGGGCTGCGGAAAAGAAGAGAAAGAAAGGTTCGATCGGGAACGATTGGTTGAGAGCGATCACCTGACATGAGAGAGACTAAGAGAAATAGATATGCGCCGCCCCACCAAGAGCACTGTGAGAAAGTAGGGGTGAAAACAATAACGATAATGGAAAGTCAAAATTAATACGACTTTTGAAATTATCGAGAAAACCCTGACGCCGACAGACCCACCCCAGTTTGTTGCGGCGTCAATATAAGCAGGACCCCAGTCGACAGAAATCAGTTTGAGTTGGAGATGCAGCCGGAGTTGGGCTGAGTTGCAGCAGGACCGCGGGCAGGGGAAGATCCTGAACGCGGACATAAGACCCGATTCACTCGCCCCCCCTTGCGGGCAAAAGAACCCTCAGACAGAAGGACTTCCAGCCCAAGTCGAAGACAGAAGAACTTCCAGCCCAAGTAGATGAAGAAGAAGATTGCCTGAAAACCTGAGAAGAGTTGGAGCTGAAGTTGAGCTGAAGTTGGAGCTGAAGTTGGAGTTGAGAGTTGGGTTGGGCGTGAGTTGCAGTTCACCCTCGGACGACAGAAGAATCCTCGAAACAAGAAATCCTTCCAGCCCAAGTTGAAGACAAGAAATCTTCCACCGAATTGAAGCAAGAAATCTTCCACTGAATCGAAGCAAGAAATCTTCCACTGAATCGAAGCAAGAAATCTTCCAATCGGTTGAAACAAGAAAAATCTACCAGTCTAAACAGAAGAAGAAGAAGAAATACAACTCAAGTCGGAGAGAAGAATCAACTGCGAATGATCGATAGAAATTAGCCCCAGTGTCGAACTGAACCACACTCCGACATACATACATGATTCTAGAAAGTAGGTAATTCGACATTTTCCTATTGTGTGATAGAAGCTTGGTGCCATAGTCCACAGAGCGGGTCGGGAATTGAGAACAATTTTGTTTTTATGTAACGGACTTTAAGATATAAAAAGGTTGTTACCCTTTTTATCAACAATTTTGTTTGGTGTCGTGAGTTTTTATTTTATTTGTGTTTTGCCACCCGTCGGACTCAACTTGTATCGGCCCCGATCCCTGCTGGTCCCGTCTGTCTAAGATCTAAACACAGCGTGGGTAGACAGACCGGAGATCGGTATAGTTGCTTTAGTGACCAGGTATTGGAAGCGAGTCGGGAAAGGCGAGGCTGGTGATCATCTGACCAAAGGGTTGGAGCGGCACGCTTGGACCCAGGAGGAACGACCAGTTAACTTGGTGGTTCGCAAACACTACGGCACGGTGAGTGGAAAATGATTTAAAGACAAAGATTTAGAAACTGTTTCCAAAATTCTCATACCAAACATAAATATAATTTCAAAATTTAAAATATTATTATAGATTACTTGTAATTTCATGCACGAGTCCCTGTACAAATATTTTTTTTTTTATAATTATTGACCGATTTTATTATTGTGACATGTTTAAAACTATATCAAGTATTAAGAATACATCAACCATGGTGCGCTAATTGGAGAAGAGATTTATCAATGATAATGTTTTGATTTCGAAACCGCAGTTATCTCCCTTTAAACCTAATTCCATTCTTTTATTTTATTTTTGAATGTAGTTTTTATTACTTGAAATTTGATGAGGTGAGAACAAATTTTCATTTCGAAAGTGCGAACAAGATATAAAAAAAGGTTGGGAATCACTGTTTTAACCAATATATTTAAAAGCCTAATCTGCTTTACCAATGTTTTCAGAAATGTAATACATATATAACGATGTTTTTTAGAACCTTAATGTTTGTAGAAATATTCGTAGCAATGTCTTCGATATCTTTATTTAAATTTAAAAGCGTTGCCAGATATCATTAGAACCTTATTTTAACCGATATTTCTAAAAGCCTAATATATTTTGGTAATGTTTTTTTAAAAAAATAATATATTTAAAATTATTAACTGATACATTTTTAAAATTAAGAGTTTGGTGATTTCATTAGAAACCTATTTAATCAATATATTTAGGAGCTTAATTTTTTTTTTAGAAATTCTTTTAAAAACATAATATATTTAAAATTATTCCCCGATATATTTTTAATTTAAGAGTTTGGTAATATCTTTAGAACCATACTTTAATCGATATATTTAAAAGACTAATATATTTTAGAAATGTTTTTAAAAACATGATATATCTAAAAGCCTAATATATTTTAGAAATGCTTTTAAAACATGATTTAAAATATTTTAGATATTTAAAACATGATATATTTAAAAGACTAATATATTTTAGAAATGCTTTTAAAATCATGATATATCTAAAAGCCTAATATATTTTAGAAATGCTTTTAAAACATGATATATTTAAAAGCCCAATATATTTTAGAAATGCATTTAAAAACATGATATATTTAAAAGACTAATTTATTTTAGAATTGCTTTTAAAATCATGACATATTTTAAAGCCTAATGTATTTTAGAAATGATTTTAAAACATGATATATTTAAAAGCCTAATATATTTTAGAAATGCTTTTACAAACATGATATACTTAAAAGCCTAATATATTTTAGAAATGCATTTAAAAACATGACATATTTAAAAGCCTAATATATTTTAGCAATGCTTTTAAAAACATAATATATTTACAATTATTTTGAGATGTATTTTTAAATTTAAGAGATTGGTGATATCATTACGACCATATTTTAATCGATATATTTAAAAGCCTAATTTCTGTCTGTATTAAAGACTTCTTTCTGTCAGTTTTCCTTCTTTCTTTCATTTAAGCCCCCCCCTTCAAATATTTGCAATTCTTCCACTCATTCTTTTTTATATTCCTTCTTTCTACTTTTTCCTTCACTTTAATTCACGTGTTCATTCATTTCCTCGTGTTTTCTTTTTTTCTTTCTTTATTTACTTATTTATTTATATTCAATTTCTTCTTTGTCTTTGTTTCTTTTTTTCTTTCTTACATTTACACCTTTCTCTCTTATTTCTGTCATTCATTCCATCATTTCTTTTCTGTTTTCTTTCTTTATTTCTTGCTTTCTTTATTTCTTTCGCATGCTTTCCATCTGGATTATCTTCTTTGTTCTTTCTCCCTTTCTTTCATTTTCTTTGTTTAATATCTTCCCTTTTTTGTCTTTATACTTTCTTTCTTTCTTTTTTTTTTGCTCTAATATTTGTTTTGTTCTATCTTTCTTTCTTTCTTTCTTTCTTTCTTTCTTTCTTTCTTTCTTTCTTTCTTTTAAACCACTCTCTCTTATTTCACTCATTCTTTTCGGCATTTCATTTTCGCTTTAATTCTTTCTTTCTTTCTTTCTTTCTTTCTTTCATTTAACCCAATCTGTCTTTTTTCTCTCATTCATTCCAGCATTTCTTTTTGTTTTCTTTCTTTCTTTCTTTCTTTCTTTCTTTCTTTCTTTCTTTCTTTCATTTAACCCAATCTGTCTTTTTTCTCTCATTCATTCCAGCATTTCTTTTTGTTTTCTTTTTTTCTTTCTTTCTTTCTTTCTTTCTTTCTTTCTTTCTTTCTTTCTTTTAAACCACTCTCTCTTATTTCACTCATTCATTTCAGCCTTTGTTCCTTTATTTATATCCATGTATTGCATTTCTTTCTCATGTTCTTTCATTCTTTCTTTATTTCCTTAACCCATCTCGTTCAGATTTCTGTCATTCATTTCAGCCTCTTTTTCATTTGTATTCATTCTCTTTCTCTCTTTCGTTTAAACGATTCTTCTTCATGTATTTTTCATATTGTGTTCTTTATTTTCTTCTCGAATTTACGTCATTTTTCATTCGTCCCGGTCTCTTCATTTTTGGAGGTTGTTTTTTTTTTTGTTTTTTTCTTTGAAGACTTCATCTATACATCTATTTTTCTCTATGAGGCGATTTTTTTAATTTGTCAGTCGCATTCGTTATTTCTTTTCTATAATTTTGAACCATGTTTTATCTTAGTTTATTTAGCAGCATTCTAAAGCTAAATATATAATCACCCACCATTGTTAAACAACCCAACATATAAACACAGAAACACACATATGTAAACATATATATATATTCATGTATGTGTTTGTCTGTGCGCGTGAATATATATATATATATATATATATATATATATATATATATATATATATATATATATATATATATATATATATAAATTTGGATGTGTGTTGGTTGTAATATAAAATATGTAAGATATCTTGACAGACATTTTAGCATGTTTTTTCCATCTTTTAGCAATGAACCGGCGTCATCAGAAAAAAAACAAAATATTTCAAAAGAAGTAAAATTTTTCACAAAATTCATGGCTCAAGATCCACTCAAGCTAGAGCATTACTTTATTCACTGGTGCTCTATCGTGAATTATATGCATAATAATAAAGACGTTAGTTAGATCCAGTGACAGTACTCAAAGTGTGAGTTCAATACCCGGTTAAGGCAGTGGAGATAACAAATAACTGGCATCCATTAAACATGGCACGTGAGCGAAATAAAGGGTTCAGTTCGATGTTCCAACCAACTGAAGAAGACCGGAGCGTACAACGGCCGAAACGTTTTTATAAATATAGCGACAAAGATGAGAACAATAGTCCGAATAATGGAAATATTATATATATATATTATATATTATATTTTTTCATTGTTTCTACCAAAAATTTCCTGTTTTTTATTACTTTACTCAGCTTCTGGAAGACATATTTTTCTAGACCAATGTATGTTCGGATCTCGATGTTATATTTTCCATCATCTGTTAAAACATGTCCCAAATAAATTAAACTTCCGTACTTATTTGATGTTGACATCTTCAATTAATAGACTACGTCTTAGCCGAGTTTACAACCACATCACGTTTAAACACCGTGGGATTACCGAAGTTAAGCAACTTCGAGCCTGGTTAACACTCATATGGGTGACAGTTTGGGAATACCTTATGCTGCATCCTTGGATGTGCAGGTGATATAAAGGATAATGGCTCAAAATTGTTAATCGGGGAGCCGAGTTTCAATTCCCGTTGGTTTTATTATATTTACTTACGCGAATGAATCCACCTCTCCTCCCCCGAGCTATAGGTTAATTAGTAAGATTTGTATCACTAAACTAAACTAAAACAAAAAATTCTTAAAATCTAAAATTATTTTCTTTCCATAACCTCAAAGGGTTGATAATATGTAGAAACATTTTTTTTCATAATTTACAACCAGGTTTTATATTTTTATGGTATTCTAACCCGAAATCAATCATTTTTCCCCGGCTGACAACAAAACTTTCTGTCTTACAATTGAGGATTGTTCTTTCTTCTTGCTTTCCTTCAATACTAAAGGAAGTGCCGGAATTTTCTTTCTGTGTTTGTCACCAATACAGTACCATTTGCGTATCTTATAATGTTAAGTTTGCGCTTACCGAAGATAAATCCTGGTAGCGTTTCCAGTTCCTTAGGATAGCCTACTATATATATATATATATATATATATATATATATATATATATATATATATATATATATATATATGTATATATATATATATATATATATATATATATATATATTTATGTATATGTATGTATAGATAGATAGATAGATAGAGATAGATAGATAGATAGAGAAAGAAATAGAAATAGATTTATATAAATATAAATAGATACATAAAGAAAGAAAGATAGATAGATACATACATAAAGAAAGAAAGATAGATAGATAGATAGATAGATAGATAGATAGATAGATAGATAGATAGATAGATAGAGAAAAGAAATAGAAATAGATTTATATAAATATAAATAGACACATAAAGATAGATAGATAGATAGATAGATAGAAAAAGAAATAGAAATAGATTTATATAAATATAAATAGATACATAAAGATAGATAGATAGATAGATAGATAGAGAAAGAAATAGAAATAGATTTATATAAATATAAATAGATACATAAAGAAAGATAGATAGATAGATAGATAGATAGATAGATAGAGAAAGAAATAGAAATAGATTTATATAAATATAAATAGATACATAAAGAAAGAAAGATAGATAGATACATACATAAAGAAAGAAAGATAGATAGATAGATAGATAGATAGATAGATAGATAGATAGATAAAGAAATAGAAATAGATGTATATAAATATAAATAGATACATAAAGATAGATAGATAGATAGATAGATAGATAGATAAAGAAAGAATAGAAATAGATTTATATAAATATAAATAGATACATAAAGAAAGATAGATAGATAGATAGATAGATAGATAGATAGATAGATAGATAGATAGATAAAGAAAGAAAGAAATAGAAATAGTTATGGACAGAAAGAATGTAAGAAAGAGAATTTAGAAATGAAAATGGACGTGAATTAAAAAAAGCAAACAAATAATAAAATCTGATAAATGAAAGGAACAGAAAGAAAAAAAGAAATTGGACAGAAAATTGACAGAAATTTGTGAAAATGAATAAAGAACCAAAAAAAGATGATTCTGAAAATAAAATCAAGAAGAATTTAAATGAAAAAAAAAAAAACAACTTGAAAGAAAGAATGTAACAAAAGAAAAGATCAAGAAACAACTCATGCGCAACCCTATCAAGGGCAGTAACTCACCTGGGTCACTTTGGCGTATTGTAATGGTTATCAAGTTTATCTCGCTCGATCAATTACGACTGAGTAGTGAGTTCAATCCTCACTGAGTGCTACATACTCTCAGCCTTGTGCTACATCCAAGCTACGCTTTGAAAACGATTTGGGACTTTCCCCCCGGATTCTTCCGGGAGGATTGGCAAAGGAGGAGAAGAAGGTTTCTTCCGTCGGTATGGTAAGACCTTATTTCCTACCTTGAACTCCCCCCCGCTGCTGCGTAACATCAGTTACGTAGCGGTAGTATAACTGGCTATGACTAATCTTTAACCAGTTTAGACAAGCATTGTCCAGCTTTGACAAGCTAAGACAAGCTTGGTTGGACCAGTTTTACGTTAAAAACCAACCTTGTGTTACAACCTGACTAAGTTGTTAAGGTAAATCTCGATCAATAACTCACCTGCGCCATCTGACCATTAGGAGAAGGGTTTCATAAAAGCCCTACATCATCATCACAACGTTGCAGCCGTTTCTGTTTCTGAACTTCTTCGAGTGTCTATCAATTTAAACTTAAATAAATTTCGAAACGAGTCATTTGTTTAATCTACAGCTATAGGTTCTTCTTGCTCATCCCTCCATGTTTCGGGATGTCTCATCTTGTTCCCAATATTTGTGCAGCTCAGTTTCGCTATGTTTCTACCGAGTCAAGTATGTACAGGATAATCCGAAAGTTTTGTCATCCCTACAAAATATATTTGTCTAATAATGGGACGAGAGTCGCAACAAGTCCCGGCACTTGTTGAGTAGGGGTATAATCAAGGAGAAAGTTTCACCTGAACGATACCAGAATATTATTTAGTTAAACGACGGCGTTAGGAGATCCTTTGCAACTATCATCAAACCTCAGCTTCGTAAAATATCACACGGGACATCGCGCCGCATCCTTCTTGTGCCACGAAAATGATGGTGTTCGTACTGACCATCTTGATGTTTGATATCGTCAGTAAAAGTGAATAAACTGAATCCGGTACATGTGCTTTGTATTACTGTATTACTTGATGTTCTGTTGTTCTCATTAGTTTTTAGTAGAAATTACATGACTTTCGAACCACGCATTACTTAACCGATACTAAATGTGAACTCTCAGTTACTATGCTGCAGATTTCATGAACCAACAGGAAAATTTTCTATGCTATTCTTCCGAGGTAAAGATAAGAATCATTAAAACGATTATAAAACATAAAAAGACCCTAAGCGCATATGTTAACGCTGTCAAATTAGAAAGTATAAAGCAAGGAAAAAATAGGCGGTACAAAAGTAAGTGTGGTAAAAGAGTGGTAAAAGAGTGCTAAAAGTGTGTTAAAGGGTGGTTAAGAGAGAAAAAACGTATGAAAAATAGAAGACATGATCCAAAAATTTTATGAGAGTTACAAATTGTAATTCATTCGATGAAAAAGACAGAATTAAAGGGAAAAGTGTAAAATTTCAGTAGGAGTTGTTGGCAATAGTAAAAGCAAAACAAAATGAAGAAGAAAGTATGTAAAAATCGCATTGTCATAAGCATTAACTTCCTGGATTGTACTCTTCCGGATTACACTCACACACACAAACACACACACACACATATATATATATATATATATATATATATATATATATATATATATATATATATTTTTGAGATCTAAAAGGTCAGGCAATCTAACAGTGATCTCATTTCACAATCCTCACACTTGCTCCATATGTGGCCTTCTTTCTAAATCACTAGTGGGACTTAAGTGTCACTTAAGATTATCGCAAAAAATTTCATAACTGACTCAATTAAGTTGTCAGATCCTCATATGACGAAACCGATGGTAGAGAGTCCATTATTATTTTATATATACATATATTATAATTTTCTATATATATATATATATATATATATATATATATACTATACATATATGCACATATAGTTATATATTTGTGTATTTAGACATCAAATTCTCTTTTAAGCATATCTGGTTGAATAAATTATAGAGATTATGTCTTCTAATTTTTAACAAAATCCGTTCATACTCACGAATAACCTTCCGTGTATTGATTTTAAAGGATGTGAGAAATGTGCTATAATTGTTGAAATTTCTTTTATTTTCGTTTACCAATTACTATGCGAAAAATACACTAAGAAAAAGGCTTACATTATACATGTCTGACCATCCGTCCATTGCATGACATCTACAACAACATTCCAGTTGGCATTCACAATATAAAAAATTGCTAACCGACAACTCAACTATTCTACTCCATGCAAACAACAAAATTAGATTACAGATACTAGAAGCAAAAACATCAAAGCCGGCATTGAACAGAATCAATTATGAATACTGTAGTAATGTTCTGAAATACCTGTAAAAGAACAGTTTTTACACTCTTTAATGCGCACGTGACCATAACATTATAACACGGAGAGAAACAATTCCATAAGGGATAAGTTTTTCGCATTCTAATGAACGCTCAGCACATTGTAATGAGTGAATAGGTCGTGAATCAGATTAGCTAGGTATAGGATAGTTAGTGACGACCAGCCTCAAGACCTCCCCATTTCAGCCTTGTGCCATAATTGGGTAATTTTATGCAATAAATATCCAGCACATTGTCAACCATTTTGCATTTAAAAGCATAATGAAAAATGACTGTAATGGATAACAACTTTGTATAAATACGTATATTAATGAACAACATATAGTTTTGTATTAATTGGACCTCTGAAGATGATCTTGGAAAAAGATCGAAAGATATTTAAACAGCTATAGCACATCTCTCTTATCCTTTGGCATCAATACACGGAACGTTATTTGTGAGTATGAATGGATTTTGTTAAAAATTAGCAGACACAATGCCTGTAATTTATTCAATCAGACATATATATATATATATATATATATAAATGAAAGAACAGTAAGATAAATAATCCTGTGCGTTCTTGTTATTTTTTCTTTTTCTTTTTGCAAAAGAATACTAAATGTAAAGTTAAATTTACAGGGCATAAATATTATAAATTAACTGGTTTAAAATATGTTGTTTTTCGCTACACAGTAATAACCATGTTTCAAAAATGGAAGCTAAAAACTTAAAATTTAATTATATAATT
>CAHIKZ030004867.1:2325000-2337500 GCA_903632075.3 Acanthosepion pharaonis | reverse complement strand
TGTTTAAATATTTACCTATTGTAATTAGAAGCTACGTTGGTATAACATGCGTATTGATTATTTTTCTTAAATAGAGTAAGATATAAATAATCATAACATAATTTTATATATAGATTGCTTTATCGGACAAATATAAGTCAACACATATAAATATATGCATTTATGTGTGAGGAAGTATATATATAATATATATATATATAAAGAACAGTAAGATATATAATCCAGTGTTCTTATAGGTATTTTTATTTTTACAAAATAGTGCTCGATGTAAATTTACAGAGCATTAATATTTTTGAAATATGGTTAGAACTGTGTAGCGGAAAAACCATATTTTAAATCAATTAAATTATATATATATATATATATATATATATATATATATATTTTTTTCTCACACATAAAGGCATATATTTTAGGGATTTAGACAAATCATTATAGTAAATCATCGAATCTAAAAGAATCCTCAACAGAATGCAGAAAACACAGGATAGCCGTTTCGCCCTCTTTGGGACTCATCAGCAGTGTGCATCCACTACTGCTCTCGTCGTATCGAAACTGTCCGGATTCGAAACTCGGCAGTGGATGCGCACCGCTGATGAGTCTCAAATAGCGGCTGTCCTGAGCTTTCTGCATTCTGTTGAGGATTCTAGACTCGATGAATTACTATAATATATATATATATATATATATATATATATATATATATATATATATATATATATATATATATATATATATATATATATATTTTGCGTGTGTGCAACTAGATTTCTGAGATGAGATATTGTAATTATTTACTTTGTTCGGACTATTGCCATCATATTTATTGCCAAAATCACGACGTCTCAGTCGTTGTATGCCCTGGACTTATTCAGCTGGTTGGAATTTAGAACTGAACCTTTTACTTCATGGACACAGGTCACATAGGATAAAATCGTTGGTTCTTTGAAACGAAGAGTTGTGAGTTCAATACCTGGCTACGACAGTGCTGGAAACAAAATACTTGGAGAGTTGAGTTAAAGGGAGATAACTGAGACATCCGGAAGAGGCGTGACAGGTGGAAACAAAAGATATGAATAATACTTAACCAAATTTTACTTTACAATCTGAATTAGAATACTGTATACATTTTAAACTTTCGCATTATTTTTTTTTTCAGAATACGTTATTAAAGAGAACAATATTCAATATAACGAATAAGTTTTTTAAAAAATAAGTTAGGAGTGATATCGAGATAGAGATAACGGTAAAATAACATTAAAATTAATATTAACCTCCGAATTTTCATTAAAATAAGTTGGAAAATGGAATCGATGTTATTGCATATAACAGGTAAAAAAGAAGACCAGGTTTGAAGATGAGAGTTGATAGAAACCCGACCAATTCGGCGCCAGTCGAAGTTCCTAGCCTTAAGCCATCAATACTCCCCTGAGAGAGGTTGTTAATTTTATGTGTATTGTTTTTAGGAATGTGAACGAATATTTTAAATTTCTATATTATTGTGTTATTTTATTAATATTAATTATAAAGTATTATTAAAGATGTTAAGTAACAATGTCTAAAACAAATTAATGGATAAATAACAAAAGTAACAACAATAAAATCAAGATTATAATATATTACGGTTTAAGTTACAAAGTAAGAATAAATTAGAAAAATAAATATATATATATATATATATATATATATATATATATATATATATATATATAAGTACAATTAGGCTATATTGACGGTGGTTGCGATGCTATGTTTATAAACATAAGAGGATTCATTCGGAGATTAGAAATTTCTTTAGCAAGATTGTGAGTTTAATTCCTTTGTATGTTTACAATTGATTGCCGTTTTGTATCTCCGATTCAACAGACTGTCATTGTTCGAGTATTTAATTATTTATATTTTCTTCTGTAGGCAGAGAAAGCGCGATTCGTTTAGGGACATACCCAAAACAAGGTCCCTATATTCTAATGTAGCAGTGCATAATAAATGAAAATTTTTTGTTCTACTTTTGTATTGAGCTCTGTTTTAAATTAATGTTTTGAACGCTGAAATCTTACACTTCGTTCTTTTACATTTTAGTATATATATATATATATATATATATATATATTGATCTAATGGAATATGAGTACACCTCTGTTCCCCCTCACTGGAATATGATTGGCTGGTGTCCGTCATAAATACCGACGGACGCGTAGGTACGGCAGAGTCAAAAGCCTTAGTCTGAGTACTAAGTCTATAACAACGCCCATTGGACTACGCCATTGATCTTATCTGCAACTACGACACGTACCAGTCGACTACTGCTACCGTATTCTACTTGGTTATAGTAGCCAAAACCACTTAGCTACTTCGTTCAAATATATCCCTTTCCGGAACATATCAATATATATATATATATATATATATATATATATATATATATATATATATGAGGATGAGAACGAATACAGTACAATTCAACGTTCGTAACATTTAATTTAAAAGAAGGCTCAATATAGAGTACAGAATTATTATTTATTTCAGGATATTACGCCGAAAACATGTAAAAATCGCAACACAATTGCAGTCGTGTTTCAACTCATATCAATGCGTCTCATCAGGCAATTGTAAATTACTAGCACCCGAACGATTAATTTAGTTTTAAAAGCAAAATACAACTTTTTTCGAAAAAAAATCCTTTAACCTGATCAACTAATCAAATATGACCTACGTTAAATTTAAACCAAGCGAAGAAACCAAAATTAAAAATTATTTTTCATATAAATGGGTCATGACCCGTAGATTGTCAGTTAACAGCAGCCAGACATTAACTTAAAGCTGATACATATGGTTACATAATATATACAAACCAGACAATCCATTTTTCTAAGAAATAAAAGCGGGGTAGATAGTTAATTTAACTAAATGCTAAACAAGTTATATGTTTTGTGAGTTTCTTACATAAAGATATCTTTTGTAGTTGATAAATAAGTGACTTCTTTAAGAAACTAGTAAATAATTTAAACGTATAGAATTATTTGGTAAATTAATATGCAACTGTTGAATAAAGCTTTTCTTCATATAAAATGCTAGTAATACTAACCGATCAATATAAAATCTAAAAAAACAAACAATCTAATACCAATGCATCCGTACGAGATGTTACTGATAGTACAAGGAGATTAGTAGAAATAAAATATTTTTGACATTTTACTTTGACTGATAAGTGTTATTAACGTATTAGTGTACGTTTTATTTTGGCCATTAATATCTGTTACTTCTGCTTTATAGATAATTACTTCGCTTTAGGGTTGTATTCATTGAGTGTATTTTGAATATTTCATATCTGTTCATTGATTAGTTAATAGGTGCCTGTTAGATGTGCGTGTTTAGATTGTTGATTTGTAATTCGCTCTCTGGCTAGTATATGTTGAATGTTTAGCGTTCAGTCGCGCCATGATGACAACACGCCGATTCATTCACCACACTGGCTGAGTAAACGACTGAGGGGAAGCGGATGGTTCAAGTCCATTCGTGAGAGAGACAAGCAGACCGCCTGGAACGTTGAGGGTATAAATGGTGCGATCGTGCTCTCAAAGCCGGTGTACAAGACTTCATGCGAGTTAAATCTGACTTCGCTTGGAGCAAGATCGTCGCGGAAATGTCTGCGTGCGAAGGCGGTGCGTATGGTTCTGTGAGGACCGTCAGACGTCTATCACAATCCGTTCATATCTATCACAGTCTCAGCTAATCACATTTTCTGCTTCATACATATATCTATCTCAACCACATACCTTTATCCATCTATCTATCTTATATATAATATATATATATATATATATATATATATATATATATATATATATATATATATGAAAAAATATACGGAAAAAACAAACAGAAATCCTTATATACAATTATGCTGTTTTAATGTTAATATGTCAACCTCGGAGGTTTCAGTCTAATAAACCATCTTCAGAACATATTCATAAATATCTGTTTGGATAAGTCTTGTTCTTATGTACATCGTCTTTGTCATGTTGAATTGATAATGTTAATTATATCTTATGAATATGTCCTGAAGATGGTTTATTAGACCGAAACGTCCGACGTTGACATATTAACATTAAAACAGCATAATTGTATATAAGGATTTTTGTTTGTTTTTTCCGTATATTTTTCTTCATACTGTCGGATCTATATCCATATATTTTTTCATATATATATATATATATATATATATATATATATATATATATATATATATATATATATATATATATATATATATATATATATATATAATAATGAGATCACAACAGCAAAGAGTGATCATCATTTCAACTTAGAGATATATACATTCTTATTGTTCAAAGTATAGTATAATAGTGTTAAAAAAAAAAAAACAAACCCGGAGAATTCCAACAAGATAACCATAATCATTTCTGAGAGACAACGGTTCAAATCTTAATCTAAGAATTGGACAATTTTGCTGTTACACGATTTGGACAATTTTGCATGTAAGGCGGTATATATCTCAGTTCGTCTTCTACCTCAGCTCATCTATCTATCTATCTATCTATCTATCTATCTATCTATCTATCTATCTATCTATCTATCTATCGATATATATATATATATATATATATATATATATATATGCGTGTGTATGTGTGTGTGTGTGTGTGTGTGTGTCAATCTCAATCATTATTTATCTGTCTATCTATCTATCTATCTATCTATCTATCTCTGTTCATTATCTAAGAATCAGTGTATCTATATACCTGTCAGTCGGTCTATCTATCTCAATTCATTATCTATCTATCTAATCTATCTATCTCTCCCTGTTCATTATCTATCTATCTATCTATATATATATATATATATATATATATATATGTCTATCAATCTCAATTCATTATCTATGTGTCTATCTATTTCAGTTCATTATCTAACAATCTGTTTATCTATATATCTGTTTGTCTATCTATCTCAGTTCATTATCTATCTATCTATCTATCTATCTATCTATCTATCTACTGGCATGAAAGTGTAACGATTATATTGAATCAATTGCTAGGTCTCCTGATAGGAAAATTTGATTCACTGACTTTTGCTATATATGTTTTATCTTAGTCAATTTTGCACTGCTTTTGTAACCATAGAACCATACCTTAGTTTCCCTGTGCCTTTTCTAAAAAAAAAAAAAGAATGTATTTTCATGGTAATTCTTCTGATAACCGATCCTTCTTTGGTACCTCGACTTTACTAATGTAAGCGCAGTTCCAGATTTTCTTCCCCTTTCAGCCAATCCGTTCCGTTCCTGAAATATAGTGCTATTATATCATGGAGATAATAATGCCTATAATGAAGGAAATGGAAATAGGAGAATAAAACTTTCTTCCATAGCAATATCCATTATCATGACAGCTTTCATTCTAAAGAACCGCTAGCTTTTTAGTGGCCTTGTTTGGAGTGAAATGACTGAAAAAAATCTGAATTATAATCCGTATTTAGGCCTAGGGAATCATATCCCAATTCAGTCACGTAAAAGTTTATGGTGTTCTGAATCTATGATAAGGATTGCGGTCGCCTTGCTTGGGGTGAAATTATTTGAAATGGGGTGAAGTTTGATTCATACATTTTCCAAGAGTAAGTGCTAAGTGAATGAATCAATGGCCGTTGGCATTCCAGTTCTGGCGCCAATAATCTTTACACGCTCATCTCTTATGGAAAACATTTTAGGAGTTTTTTTTTCTGCGCAAAAGCATTGAAATGCAGAATTGTACTTTCTATGGCTAGGTTCAGGGAGCGGCAGAAATATCCCCCATATTTTAAAGGTTGGCAAAAAGACTATGGTAACTGCTATTAAAAAAATCACTGCTGTTTAAACAAATGTCTTGTCTTTATTCATTTCGTTTTAAACAAGACCGTCTCCAAATAGTTACCTCTATTTGCCCTACACAATTGTTGACCCACAGCAGTATCGACTTTATTTCCAGACCATCACCAATTCGAAATAACATGAAATTAGCATTAAAAAAATGTGTTGGAATTACAAATTACAGTAAGTGGGAGCTTAAGATATGGGAGGTATTTCTGCCTCAGACTGTATTAATTAAAACCTAATGAAGTAATCTATTTTTTAATTCAGCGTATTTTTTAAATAGGAAAAGTGAAACAGCATCCGTTTAAACTGCTATAGTATATTTTCACTAAAATATTTTTCGTATATATTGTGTTTTGAATGAACCTGATATTTTTCTCACGCAAAAAAATACTTTCCAGTTTTTAAAAGGTTTTATTTATAATATAAATACCATAGAAATTAGAACTCTTCTTTTTCGTCGTTATGATTCAAGTATTGAATATTTATAATGTAAATACAATAGAAATGAGAATTTCTTTTTATATTGGATATTTACTTTTTGTTTTTAGTTAATATCGTACAAACTTTTAAAGTCTAACAGAGCCAAATTTATACAAAAAATATAGCGTTTCTTTTATAGTTCATGTTACCAAAAGTCATTAAAACCCAAACTCTAACTTATGATCGTGTTGTATATTCGTGTGTTATATACATTCTCGTCTGCAGAAGAAAAACTTTTCATTTTTTTACCATTCAAACAACTCACCCGTATTTCTTGATGGGTTTCTCCTCAGTGCCTATTTTAGCGCGATAATAATCGAGTCCATTTTAATGATTTGTATTCGAAAAATTAAAGAGAAAAATAATATGAAAAAAAGCAAATAAAAGCTTCCTTGGAGAAACGATAGTTCTAAAAATGCAGTCCAAAGCTATAAAAGAAAAGTCTGTTTGAAAAAAAAAAACAACAACAAACAATCTACCACAGTTACCTTAAACAATAGGACGATTAATGGTGTCAAACATCTTGCAATAAGATACTTTTTTTCTTTTTCTTTTTTTTTTTAAATACGAAACAAGAGAGCGTTTTATGTCTTCGTCTTTTCGTATTTATTTTGTTCTGTTCATTTCTAAAAAGAAAATCCCTAAATCTAGCAAAGGAAAGTCGGGTCATTTTAGGAGTTCCTTTTTATGTTTACTCCATTTCTTCTTACCTTTTTTTTTTTTTTGTTTCACTTCGTTTTTGTGACAAGTTTAGATTGCAATCGCCCACATCGAATAAGCAATACCCACAGACTGCCGACAACCGTTTCCTATTCATGTCTTTCTTCTTTTTAAAGTGGAGGGATGTGCGTTTATTTGACAAGAACAAGAAATGCTGTTAAGGTTCCAATAAGAAAGTAAAGAGAAACAAAAGAGTTGGCTTCATTTGACAAATTGCCTTAAACTGTGTACAGCTCCACGTCAATAGTTTGTGACGTTCTCGTTGGAGGCAGGTGTAAAGGAGATTAGAAGTCATTGTCTACATCATGCTGTGGGTGCCGGCCTAGAGAACAGATTTAATTATCTATCTATCTATCTATCTATCTATCTATCTATCTATCTATCTATCTATGCCTGTTCGTTTTCTATTATCTATCTATCTATCTATCTATCTATCTATTTAGGTAGATATTGCCTTGCTCTTGGTTGAAACAGAATCTATCTATCTATCTATCTATCTATCTATCTATCTATCTATCTATGCATCTCGATCCTTTCTCTGTCATATATCTATCTAAGTAGGTATTGCCTAACTCTTGGTTGTAATAGATTCTATCTATCTATCTATCTATCTATCTATCTATCTATCTATCTTTTCTTTTTTTTTAAATGTATAACTGGTAATATTTTCTTCAGAAATATATTGCTGATAATAAGTTTTCTTTAAAAATTTAATTTCTTGGTAATAAATTTCACAAAGTATTTCTGGTATTAAGACCTATTTTTACACTTTCATAGTTTTTTGCCCCTAGGAGTAACAATTATCCATAGCTGGAACCCTAACACGTACTACCACCCCGCGTCAGGATGGTTCTGGGAATACCAGCAATTAAGGTGTCGTTACACGCTCCTCAAAACCTCCTGATCAGAGGTCTTGCCGTTCGACACAGGACGCGGATGTAGTTTATCTTGATACCCAGGACGCCACATGTGAAGGAAACACACGAAGAACTTGGTAAACCGAATGGGTAATTCCAAGGAGGATGAAATCCTGAGAGGTAAATGTGAATACTGAGCTAATATTTAATGAAAAACAGACCACTTTAAGGTACCATTACAATGATTTATTTCACCAAAATCCTTTATATATATATATATATATATATATATATATATATATATAGAGAGAGAGAGAGAGAGAGAGATAGATAGATAGATAGATAGATAGATAGATAGATAGATAGATAGATAGGTAAATATTAGAATGTGCAGCTTATTTATAATATCATAAAGAAGTAATTTATACAAAGAATTAATTAGCAATATTAATGTGATTAATGCGAAATCACTTCGCTAACAAGTCTTAAAGAGGGATTGACTTACCTTCAATTTTATGAATAATACGATCCTTATATTTCTGTTGTTGTCAGATGGAATTGGCGAGCCATGTACTTTTAACTATTTCAAATTGTCATCTTAGTTGCGAAATTCTTCCATCTGCTGGCAAAACACTAAGACAAAATATGTGTAGTATAGACCGAAAGATATTCTTTTAAATATGCTAATTATTGACTGTTATAATATTTTGTATTATTATCATTCAAGCGCAGATGGTACAACCAGACATAGAGTTTTAAGCTACCAAACCGTAGACACTCCACCAAACTCTCCTCGGACCCGGTCATACCGTGGACAATTTTATAAAAAAGGTAAAAACATATAACAATTATACCCGCATTCGCAAACTATGCCAATGAGAAATTAGCAATTATAACATTCCCGAACCCAAAAAATCATTTAAACCAAAAATCAGAAATTTGAAGCCCTTGCCCTCATATAAAAAATATTAAGTGAATATGAGGCAGGTTAAAAAAAAAATCTAAAAAAAAAAACACTGTTATCCCTTTAGACATGCTCCTATTCTCCTTAACAATTAAGGTACATATTTCCTTTCCATTTTACTGCATAAATTTACAACACACTCGCATTCCCGTTTCTTTCCGTTCTTTCTGCCATCTTCTTTTCCCCCTTTCCTTCCCATTACACCAAATATCCTGTCTTTCAATCATCATACACCTGGGTTTTTTTTAAAGATCATTCCTTGTGGGTTTTTTTTTTAAATAAAGCTTTAAATCGGTCATTTTAAAAGTATCGCCCGAAGAGACCGTCAAGTCGAAATTGTGGTCACGTATTTTAATTGTGGTCACGTATTTTAATTGTCCTCCTGGTTTTTAAACTTAAAAGCTCTACATGTTATTTTTATTTTCACTTAGTTTTTTTTTTCTCTCCCGTGTATTGAACCCTTTTTAATACTCCTGTTCCCTGGTCTGATTCAACCATTAACCTTTACATATAAATGGAACAAACCAATCCGAGGTGAATAAAAAAAAAAAAAAACAGACATATAGTAAAAGAAGAAAAGGTGAATTAACACTAGCTTGACGACACATAGGCAACGCGTACCTCGGCCAGTCATACTTGCTGAAGAACAAAGATCAACCAACATAGGTTTATACGAAAACATTTACTGATCTATATCTATAAAACATAGGTTTGCCCTGAACGTATAAATTATGTACAAAATAACCATAGATGAAGACAAAACATTGTGTACAAATCATTTAAATTTTAGCATTAAATAACCCATAGATGTTGATATATATATACGTTTTGCATAAAGACGACGAAGCTGAGCGATTTGGTTTTAAAGAATACACAGGAAATAATAGCAAGATGTCGGCTAAGAAGTTTAGACAGAAAATTGGACAAAGGTACAAGATGAACTAACATCTTGAACAAAAACTGTAAAAGAATGTAATAATTCGATCTTAATCTAAGAGTAACACAATTTAACTTAGCAATTTTACCGAAAATATCTGCATTAGCAAAAGCAAACGTTTTTTGTTATTAAATACGTGAAGGTTTGCAAAATTATAACAAGACAAGATAAAAATAATGGAGTTGGCAGAGAGGTTTCTCTCGATAGAGAAAATTGAGGTCATGTCCGAAACGATAACCATGTTAGTACACGGGTCTGCCGGAGTGGTAGTTTGAACTGGCACATAAAAAAGAGAAGGAAATAAATTGGTCATTATCGAATGATGGGCATTGGAAACGTTTTCGTTTTTTGCCGTTTTTTTTTTATTTTATTTTTTTTATTTTATTTTTTTTTATGTTTTTTTTTTTTTTTTTTTGCGTGACTTGACCAGAAGATGTTTAATAGGCATGAATTCGGTAACAAGACATTAGATTTCTTGTACTCAATATCTGGTTGAGTGCAGACAATATTGATGGACAAATAGAAAGTAAACAGATATGCGCTTATAACAACATGGTGACTTATGTGAACTTACAGGTGCGTGAATGTCGACTTACGTCGATTAACTTGTTCATATATAAGCATACATTCATAATTGAAGAAAAAAAGCCAATATGCGATAAATATATAGTTGTGGACAGTATTGTTCACCCCCCAATGAGTATTTGAATATTTTCTAAGGAAATGCGAATATTTTCATGTACTTAATGAATTTACCCAAAATAGTTGATTCAATATTTAGTGTTGAGTAATTAGTAAATTTCATATCGATCTATTATATTCATAGTTATAGATCTTTCAAACATTCTGTGCAGGCCTCCTGGGTATGACGATAAACTACATCAGCGTCCTGGGTATGGCGATAAACTACATCAGCGTCCTGTGTAAGACGATAAACTACACCCGCGTCCTGGGTAAGACGATAAACTACATCCGCGTCCTGGGTAAGACGATAAACTACATCCGCGTCCTGGGTAAGATGATAAACCTCATCCGCGTCCTGGGTATGACGATAAACTACATCCGTGCCCTGGGTATGGCAATAAATTATATCCAACAGCAAGGTCTCTGATAATACGTTCTGAAAAAAATAATGTTGCCAGCTTTACGATTTTGAAAAGATATTACCAGCTATAAGTTTGTTTTTTTTAAAGAATAGTGTTGTCGTCTATACGTTTTTGAAAAATAATGTTACCAGCTATACGTTTTTGGAAAAATAATATTACCAGCTATATGTTTTTGAAAAAATAATATTACCAGCTATACATTTATGAGAAAAAATATTAAACTTTTGACAAATCAAATGTATGACCAGGAAAAAAAGGTTGTCAGCATTAAATGACCCAATGAGGTTGATATGCCGTAAAACAGAACAAACCAAACCAATTTGTGTAGTTCAACATTATTCGACCCCATTATGTAAATTATGAAATAATATTACTCTATGGCAATTGTAATTATTTTTCTTAATTTGATATTTAATAAAAACACCCTTTGAAAATGTATTGACCTGATTCTATAACATTCTAAAAGTTAATGAGGAAGACAATATGTACCATGTACCACAATAACTCATTCATTCTGTAAACATGGCGACGATGGTGGAAGTTTGCATGAACCTCCGAATGACGGTAGTTGATGCATACAAACAAGATGATGGGTATACCACACTTTCCAAGAGTTTTCCTGGATCGACAATTAGTATCATTATCAAGAAGTACAATAAAATTCATTGCGTTTAGCATAAATGAAAGACTGTCATAAAACGGTTAATTTCTGAGAGAATGTAAAGGAAAATTCTTAGAGGTGTCTCAAATAATCCTCACTTAACGACAAAGGCCATTGTCAATGACTTAAAAAACATCAGGGTTGAATTTAATGACGAAGACAGTCACTAAATGTCTTAATCGAGCAGGAAAACTTAATCCCCTAAAATACATATTAGCTTATGCTAGAATCCATCTAGGAGTAAATATTGGGACTCCTTTTTATGGCCAGATGAAACAAAACTAGAATTATTTAGTCACATGAACTCACTTTACGTATGGAGGAAAGTGAATGAAACCATAAATACCTTCTCTACAATTTAGCAGAGTAGTGGGAGCACTCTTCTCTGGGATGTTTTGCTGCTTCTGGACCAGGAGAACTAGTGAGAGGACAGGATATCATGGATAAAGATGAGTACTTAGCTATTCTTAAAAATAGTATAAAAAATGTACACGAAATATGTCTTTAGGGAATCACTGGAGTTAACAACTTGGCAATGACCCGAAATATACGACACGAATTGTAAAAAAAATATAGATGAAAGCAAAATTAAGGTATTGGCGTAACTCGCCAAAGACCTGATTTAAACACCATTGAAAAGTGATGGGCACATTTGAAGAAAAAGTAAGCGAAAAAAAGTCCTTTAAATTGAAGAAAGTAGAAACTATTGCCAAGTAAGAATGAAGCAAAATACCTATTAGTTTGTATAGAAATCTTGTAATGAACAATCAAAAATGATGAAAAGTAATAAGCAAGAATAAAGGTTACATAACTGATTATTGGGGTAAGATAGCCCAAGAGTTTGTCATATATTAAATGTGCTTTTGATGTTTTTTGTATTATGGTTTGAAATTAAATAAAAAT
>CAHIKZ030004867.1:2237500-2322500 GCA_903632075.3 Acanthosepion pharaonis | reverse complement strand
AATTTATTTGTTCTGAATTTACATTGAGCTCTCTGTATATCATCCTCCTTGTGTCTACCGATACGGATTACCTAGTTTTGCATAAACCATATATATATATATATATATATATATATATATATATATATATATATATATATTACCATACTGGTTTAAACGTGTCTTTCTGGAGCTCTGCTCAGAGAGATATCAGTCGTTTTACAGACGGGTGTGGTTATGTATAATATAATTACAGTGTAACCAGGATTTAAGAGAGTTGTCGGGACCGGAGAAGAACTCTCTTATATCCGGGTTTCTCTTATATCCGGGTTTGGTCTATTTTATATACATTAACACAGACTCTCATTTGGGACCAGAGAAAATATCTCTTATATCCGGGTTTCTCTTATATCTCGGTCTCTTATATCCGGGTTACACTGTACAATTTTAATTGATCAGGAGTACAATTCCTTAATGGGTATTTAAACTCGTAAATAATATTTGCCCTATTTAATTTTGTTCTAGGACGTGAATTATTATTTTTAACTATAAGGTTAGAGGTTTTAAATATTTTGTAATAAATAATTAATCTAATTTTGTTGCTATTGTCGATTGGTGTTATGCATTTTTTTTTTATAATGTTCCTAATTCTGAATTCATCCTGTTTATAATTTTCGTTCATCTGATTATTATAAGAAATATTAATATTATTGTTTATGTTTCTATTCTCGCCGTTGCTATCAGTTTCTTATTGTCTTACACACTTTTTTCTTTATTTTTGCATTCAGAATGCTTTAAAAATTCCATTTACAAGACAATTGTTTATAATAAAATTCTATTCAATCGGTAGACTCATAATGATTGAAAACAATGTTTTTGTTTGAGTTTGGGTTTGTTCTTCATCGTACCATCCTGTCGGATTCCGATCCATATTTGATCTACATTTGATCATTAACTATATATATATATATATATATATATATATATATATATATATATATATATATATATATATATATATAATCCACAGACACACTCTTTCGCTGTATCACAGCTCATCAGCGTTATTATACATATGATTGCCTCAAGCCAAGATCTAAATCCAACTGATTGGGCGTCAATCAGAGATTTTTCCCTAAACTACAGCTCCCGGCAGAGACGAAGGTGAATTTTTATTTTATTTATTTTGAATAAACGCGCCAATGACTTAGAGTGCTCGATTCTTAAAATAGCTTTTTACATTGCATTATCTGCAGTAGCAGTTTATATATATTAATGATATATATATATATATATATATATATATATATATATATATATATATATATATATTAATAATATTTTTATCTAAAAAATGTTTAAAATATATATTATAAAAAAAAATTATGTTTCGAACTTAAAATTGCTCCATCATCAGGCGATGTTACGTAACTTATGGTGAAAATGATTTACTTTTGAAAACAGAAATCAATACGGTAGCTCCTATAAGAGTTAAAAAGGCTTAGGGACAAGACTTCAAAATAGTGTGGGTATGTGACGGTCAACCAATCCAAAGACGGATCAAGGCTAAAGCAGAAAAGGGAGAAATATCGGTTGGATGTTAGGGGCAGGTGTGTTATTCATTCGTGTCTCGATGAACTTTCACTTTCAAGACGCGTCACAATTAGCATGACTTCCGGTTATGATATAACCGAATGAATATATGAATATACCTACATCTGACCTTTAACCCCCCCATATATACATATATATATATATATATGTGTGTGTGTGTGCGTGCGTGCGTCTGTGTGTGTGTGTGTGAACATTGAAGTCAACACGCAGAGGCGACCTACTGTATCATGCTAGACGCAATCATCAGACAACATATATTTTTTGGAATAACGAACGAATATACGAATATAACATAGAGAAATATAAACATATCTTAGCCGACGCGTTTCGTCCACTGGGGGGATTTATCAAGACAAATGCATGGATTTTATTTTGTAACAAAGTATGTTTATAGCAAAAAAAGTTATTGGGTTTTCGAAAATTTTTAGTTAAGGAAGGACGTAAGGCATACAATTCAATGTGTAATAAACGTAAGAGTGTAAATGATGTTCGTGTTATTTGTAAATTAATATATAAATTATTTTATATTGAGAATATATTACGTGTTACATATTCTAAATAATATGAGGTTATACACAAAGCAGACGTTCTCAAAAATGCCAGACCAAAATCTTCGTATCAGCTTGTCTTGCACATGAAAAACCACTGGAGAAAAGGTTGTAATGAATGTGGTTCCTTACACCGCTAAGGATTACGGATTCTGTTATCGACAAAATAGTTATATGGCTTACTACTAAAGAAAATCTACACTTCTGACAGGAATCGAACGTGCATCTCTTTCGCCAACAGGGAAATCATTTCCATTATGGAAAGTTTCCGTTACCAGTTTGGCACCAGAGGAGACGCTGCAAACGAAGGTGAATTTGAATTACGATTTTAAAGTGTGCAGATTTGGGCGTTGTGACTTCTCCGAATCTATATCTACATATCTTTGCAGGAGGACTAGCACGAAACAGGACACAGCGGTCGAGGTGGTTCATCGCAACCAACCTCCGGAAACCACTGGTACACACGCGATTGTTTATCAGCAATTATATCTATGACGCGTGAACTATGAATTTCATACAATTCATATACACAAATAAAAAGCAGTCAAGATAATTAGAGTGTGTCTATGCCACATCCGATTGCGGCGTCGATAATGTCCGAATCTTGTCACAATTCCATTATATATATATATATATATATATATATATATATATATATATATATATATATATATATATATATATCCCTGTTACCCTGAATAGTGAGATAGATAATGTACAGTCTGAAATTTATATATATATTGATATGAAGAGGGTGTGATAAATAGATAGATAGAGAGAAATATATATATATATATATATAAATGCTAGGACACCACATAAACACACACATCTACCTACATTATATATATATATATATATATATATATATATATATATATATATAGAGAGAGAGAGAGAGAGAGAGAGAGAGAGGGGTAGATAACGAAAGTATAAACTGATAGACTCATAGAAACCAAACAAAGATTGATCGATAGTGCAAAAACTGAGTGCGGGTGTGGAAATATATATACACATACAGATATTACTAACGTCGATAACTAACTTTGTGTACATTATTCGGACTATTGTCCTCATCTTTGTCGACATATTTATTACAACTTTTCGGCCGTTGTACCCTACGTTCTTCTTGGTGGTTGGAATGTCGAACTTAACCCTTTATTTCCCGCACTGGAGTTGACTGTTCATGTTTAATGGATGTCAGTTATCAATTTTCTCCTGTTAATTGCCCTCTAAAAGTTGTCCACTGCCTTAACCGGGTATTGAACTCACACTCTTGGATCTAACCAACGCCTTTATCCACTGTGCCGTGAGTATAATATACTACAATATAATACAAACATAGACAGATACAGTCGGTAAGTAAATAATTAACTTATATTAGATGGATAGATTTGTAGTTAAAAAGGGAATGAGATTAAATTTAAAAAAAAAACAAAAAAACATACGCAGATGGATATACATAAATACACACTGAGACATATATATATATATATATATATATATATATATATACAGAGAGAGAGAGAGAGAGAGAGAGAGAGAGAGATAGATAGATAGATAGATAGATAGATAGATATAATATCAGCGGCCTGTCTATGTATCTATCTACCGATAGATATCTGTCTATCTATCGATAGATAGATATCTGAGAATAGACTGAAATAGATACATAGATAGATAGAGAGTTAGATAGATTGTTAGGTAGATATATATATATATATATATATATATATATATAGAGAGAGAGAGAGAGAGAGAGAGAGAGATAGATAGATAGATAGATAGATAGATAGATAGATAGATAGATACTGATATGCTTCAGATAATTCGGCTTGGGCATATTCATAAAGCTATTCGTAGATTTACAGTAAATTTATTTGTAGGTTTTGACTTGATTACGATATATTTTTATTTGCTTATCCACCAATCCATTTATATCTCACCGATGCATTCCACACTTATTTATCGAATTAATGCGTCTGCAAATTTCAATAAAAATCTACAGCTGAACCGATTTCCGTTGTTTATTCGCTCTCACTCTCTGTCACTCTCTCTCATAAATATCACATCGTTCGCAAACTGATTTGCAGTAACAGAATTCTTTAGACTTTTCATTCCAAAATTAAATTTCAACATTCAATCAGTAATTTTGTCGCGCTAATAAAACATGAAAATAAAACTGGAAACAGAAAGAGAACTCTCTTGAAAAAATGTTAAAAATTGGATAATTTCTATGAAGCCGTCAGTGAACAAAAGTTATTGATCGTCTGTCCAATTTAACAGCATTCTGTTTATTCATATCCCGGCTTGACTGAACGAACAGAGAAAAGAAAACTTTATTGAATGTTTAAATGAACGCATTTTCTATGGGTGTTATTCTCCGGGCGGAGTCGAAGAGGGCTGAATACGTCATTACTCAGGGATTGTTCAGACAACAGCTCAGAGGTTAATAAACTGGATCATGCGAATATTAAAACGCTCAGAGATCGATAAAGCTATTTTGCACACTCTCTGTGTGTTTACAAGTCGTGCCTTGTGGCTTGCATCGAAGATTATGTGACAGCAAGGTCTATGAAAGCTCCATCAATGTTCTTAAAACATTAGGTTTTGAAATTACTTTTTCGTGATGGAGTTCATAACTCATTGTTACAGTTTTCGGCATGTCGTTATCGACGTATCTAATGAAGATGGTTTAGGACTACTCTCTTTGCTCCGTAGCTCATATCGAACCTGGCATTTCTTAATAAAACGATAGTTAATAAGTAATAAATAACACTAACCCTAATGTATAATATATTTTATAATTCTAAATTAGTTATATATATATATATTAAAGACATTTTTATGTTTAACGTTGTTATTTATAGATACAAGTATTTAAGCAAATGCTCTGTTTATGATAAACAGTATTAAATAACAATTACCGGCCTGAATGTCCGAGAAATTTTCATAGAAAATATTCGTTCTTTGACAGGATTCGAACCTGCATCCTATACGGAACCGTCATTTACGCTGACGTGCCTTAACAGTCTCGGCCACAAAGAACCTTTCGGTAGGCAAGGTCGAATTTACTGCTTATAAACTTCAATCTTCCATGAATCTCGTACATTCATAACTGCTCTGGCGTATCAAATGTAAACAAATGACGTTATATATTAAGAAATGGACAAGGTCCGACAATTTATTTATTAATTTATATATATATATAGTAATGACTGGCCGCTCATATTCGATAATGACTGTGGTTCAGACTTCAGCTATGCTGAGCGGACCTTTGTTAGAGTTTCTGGGAGGTATCCGATTATGTGACGTGATCAACAGTTTGAACAAGGACAGCACGCTCAAAGATTTGCGCTATCTCAACCATGGAGGGTTTCACATACCGAATTTTATTAACAATGCTTGAGGCAACCCATGGCATGGTTCAAACACTCCAAAGGTGCCGGTCGCTAGGGTCGCCTCTACATCAAGACTTCACCTTCCTGACAATAACGAGGGATTCGAACTCGGGTTTCATTATCTTAAACCGAATATATATATATATATATATATATATATATATATATATATATATATGTGTGTGTGCCTGTGTGTGTGTGTGTATGTGTATGTATGTGTGTGTGTGTGTGAATGGGTAAGATAAAAAATGTACGTACACGGGCAAATACTTCAACGTACATAAGTATATTTATTCCTCAGGAATTATAAATACAGTGCTCAATGTCATGAAACAGAGCTATATTTTCATCTCCCAGCCTTATAAAAATGAATAAATATATTGTTTAATAAATAAGTAAAAACAGATCATTTACTTAAATATGAGTATCTATTTGAAATAATGTTTAAACAAATAATTATTTATTATAATTTTTACATACGGACAAAACAACGTACTCACTACAAATACGCATTCTTGTTTCGATGGCGAGAACCAAAAAAGATCACCATCTTTGCTCCTCACCAATCGAGATGCATACGCATCGAAACAAGAATGCGTATTTGTAGTGAGTATGTTGTTTTGTCTGTATAAAATTATAATAAATTATATATATATATATATATATATATATATACAAAATAATCACACATAAATTAATCAAAATATTAATTTTTCAGTTTATTTGATGTTAAAATGCTAGAAAACAAAATAAACTGAAAAATCCTGTTCATCCAACAAGTTTTTTGTCAAAGATCAAAACTCGCACTATGGATGAACAGGATTTTAATGTTTATATTATGTTTTCTAGCGATGGATGTCGCCAATAATCGCATTAATACTTGATTAATTCTATGTGTGATTATTCTTTGTATGTAAATCATATGCTGCCTAATGTTTTATGTTTATATATATATATATATATATATATATATATATGATGTAAATCTTATTTAAACTTGGTGGGTAACAAAACCTGGATAGCACAATTTGCAAATTAAATTGGAATCCTTGGATAAATTGAATAAAAAAAGAAAGAAATCACCAGAAACCTCCGAACAGGGCTAAAGATATTGTCCAGTATCTTAAATTTCTGTGACAAAGCAGAAAAAACAGGAGTAGTAAGTTAAAACGAAGAGTTTTCATTACACTAAGCAGAGCAAAAGTAAAATAAATTGATTCTAATGAGCCAGATACTACCTACCTAGGTTTCACTACATGGGATCATCAGGGTGAAATATATCTTTCTGTGTGTTCGCGCGCGTGTTTAATCATATCAGTCCGGACCGTGTAAAAAGTCACTATTAAATTTTTGAAAATGAAAGTTAATTGAGAAGGCTGAAAGCAGAAGACAAGTGCATGTGAAGAAACTAATAGCAGAGAACTTACGGTTGCGGCTAGCTATTTTCATTGTGAAATGATTAGATTTTGCCGGCAATCTAATACTGCTTTTAAATTCGCTAAATCTAGGTACCAAAGTGCAATGAAAATATTTATAGAAATTTTACAGGGAATCTACATTATTGCGGTGAGATATTAATTGATGCCAAGATGCCTGATCAGGACCAATAACATTGCAGATTGTATTTTATCTAGAATCTTTAAATACATACCAGACGCACCAGACCTGATATGACAGCAATATTCAAAGTATGGACGAATGGTAGACTTATAAATATGTGTGTGTGTCAAATGTTACACAGGGCCATTGGTTTATCTATATAACACCTATTACTTAGGCTCTTCTTATCTGATTCTGTTGACACGCATAGTCCTATAATCTGAATAATTCTGAAACACATTGATATAAACATTACATTTATGATGTCATAATATCCACACGCTTTCCTGCGTTAATGTTTCAACAGAAAGAATACGTTTCCTCTACTCACTTTTAAGTTTTCAGTGGCTTCGGCAACATGTACTGGCCTTCCACCTTAACATCCATTAGCCTAGCCTCCTAAAAACCACAGAGTAGTGACTAGCAAGGTGTTTGTCTCAACTTGAGCCTTCTACGTATTTTTTTAATCTTTCTTTCCACTTTTCTTTGATACACTGTAGTGAAATCTTACTCGGTAAAGAGATTGGGTTGGAAAAGTAGTTTTTCTGGCTGCCAATTCGTTCAGACTATTATAGACGATTCTTGCATTTCTTTGTTGGTAACTGACTGCCGGGGTGTAGTTAAATGGCTTTTCTCCCGAACTCTTAATGGAGAACTTTACTAAGAAACCGTGGTGTAAGATTTAGTATACTTGCACACACACATATATATATTTATTACAAAATCCTGCGTGTCTCCATCCTTAGAAAACACGAGTACTCGGAAGCATTTGCGTAGCACCTATAAAGAAAATGGCGTCCGATATTAGAGAGAGTTTTATAAATATAGAAATTTCCAACTGAGACGAAGTGCAAAATCTATAAACGACGCGTTTTGCTGAAAGCGTTTACTTTCTTCGGCTTCTTTAAAAGACAAAACTATTTACGGAAAAATGCGTTGGAATCTGATAACGGGGCACGTGATCATCAATCGTTATAGTCTGTCTTCTTCAGTACGTTTCTTTTATAGTTTCCTCTCGTTTATATTTTTTTCTCATCTTCTCTCATGTTCTCAAATGCCATGCGTTTTGTCTGTTTTGTTTGTTTTGTTTTGTTTTATTTTACAGCATATCAACCTCAATGAGTTATTTAATGCCGACAATATTTTTTAAGATAGATTCGTATGACCAGAATATGTATTCGTTGGTTTAGATTGGTTTGGTTTATTTTATTTTACGGCATATCAACCTCAATGAGTTATTTAATGCCGACAACATTTTTGGATAGATTCGTATGAATAGAATATGTATTCGTTGGTTTAGATTGGTTTGGTTTATTTTGTTTAACGGCATATCAACCTCAATGGGTTATTTAATGCCGACAACATTTTTAGGATAGATTCGTATGACCAGAATATGTATTCGTTGGTTTAGATTGGTTTGGTTTATTTTATTTTACGGCATATCAACCTCAATGAGTTATTTAATGCCGACAACATTTTTTGGATAGATTCGTATGAATAGAATATGTATTCGTTGGTTTAGATTGGTTTGGTTTATTTTGTTTAACGGCATATCAACCTCAATGGGTTATTTAATGCCGACAACATTTTTAGGATGGATTCGTATGACCAGAATATGTATTCGTTGGTTTAGATTGGTTTGGTTTATTTTATTTTACGGCATATCAACCTCAATGAGTTATTTAATGCCGACAACATTTTTTGGATAGATTCGTATGAATAGAATATGTATTCGTTGGTTTAGATTGGTTTGGTTTATTTTGTTTAACGGCATATCAACCTCAATGGGTTATTTAATGCCGACAACATTTTTAGGATAGATTCGTATGAATAGAATATATATTCTTTGGTTTAGATTGGTTTGGTTTATTTTGTTTTACGGCATATCAACCTCAATGAGTTATTTAACGCCGACAAAATTTTATTTGCTCGGATATTTTTTTCTTCACAAATCTATTTCTGAGAATATTTTTTTCTTTCAAGAAATCTATAGCTGTTAATATTTTTTTTCAATTAATGCATAACTGTTTATAATCCTAGTATATTGTTTTAAGTATTTCTGACAACTTTTCCTTCAAAAAATATTGTTTTGTAATAATTTTTATTACAAAGTATTTCCGGTAGTAAAACCTATTTTTTACACAAGTTTGGATGTTAACTATTTGCCCATAGCTGGGACCTTAACAGGTGCTACCACCCCGGGTCAGAGTGAACCTGGGAACATCAGTAATTAAGAGGTGGTTCCACGCTCCTCAAAACCTCCTGATCAGTGGCCTTGCTGTTGGACGTAGTTTATCGTCTTACTCAAGACGTAGATGTGGTTTATCGTCATACACAGGACAGTACGCCTTGCGTCTTAGTGACTTTACTGTCTTGGGGAAAATGATAAAAAATGAAAGGAGTACTTGGAAGTGGAGATTATATGTCTTACAGTGAAGCCCCCCCACGGAGCTGTTTGTTGCACAATGTATCAGTTCCTGAAAAAAAAAAAGATCTGTAAATAAAAATAAATAAATAAAAAATAAGCATAAATTTGAAATACGGAAAATGAGGGTGAATCAATTCCGTGGAAGTGGAAGGGCATGTTCTGGACGTAAGAGTTTGAAGTAGTAGAACAAAAAAATTAATTTTTGCCACGGAAAAAACGATAGCGTAGAGATAGACTTGCAAAACTGCGTCTTTATGAAGGAGACAAAGGCTATTTTCGGAAAGTGGGTAATTTGTCTCTCGGCAAAAGATAGCGGGGTTAGGGTTAACACTATCAAGACTGGAAAGTAGCGATCGAGAAGCCCCTGATATGTCTACACGGATCTATTTTACGCGGGATTTTGGGAGGTGACATATTTTCCAAGCTTTCCCCCCAGATATCATGTTTCTACAAGGTAACCAAAAAAGTTCTGTCCGTTTTTAAAGGAAAAAAAGAAAAAGCTTCATAGTATGTGTAACTTATATTTAGTTTTCGAATTAATCCCCATCGGCATCCAGTACCTTCTGCCAACGTGTCTCCAGCTGTTCAATGCCCTTGCGGTAGAACTCGGGGTGGGTTTGACGCAAAGAAGTCAGTGAGGACTTTGCGCAAGTCTGCTTCATTGGTGAAGGATTTCCCACGAAGATGATTATCCAGGGAGTGGAAGAAGTGGTAATCGGATGGCGCAACGTCAGGTGAATAAGGTGGATGGCACAAAGTCTCTCACCCAAGTTGCTGTATGGTATCCCTGACCACTCGCGCGACATGCGGCCTGGCGTTGTCATGGAGGAAAAACACACCTTTGCGATTCACCAGTGCTGGATCCTTCTGGCGCAATGCCTGTTGCACACGTTTCAATTGCTGCTAGTATAGGCTCCAGTGACCGTTTGGCCCGTTGGTAGCAGTACATAATGAACCACTTGACGACCTGTCCACCAGACACAAAGTATAACCTTGCGTGGGTGCATAGGCGGTCTTGCGGTGTGGGGGACAGCATCCTGAGGAGACAACCAATGTCTGGAACGCTTGGGAGTTTCGTACAGAACCCACTTTTCATCATTGGTAAGCACTCGATTGAATAAGGATGCGGTACGGTGGCGAGAAAGGAGCGATACGGAGGCTGCCACTTGTTGTCCCTTGTGGACCTCCAACAGCGTTTGCGGAACCCACTTGCTCAGTTTGTACGTCTTACCTAGGCGGTGCAGGTGAAGCCTAACTGTTTCATCGGAAACGTTGAACTGTCTTGCAAGTTCACCACACGTTAGACTAATGTCCTCTTCAATGGCCGCCTTAAGGACTCCGTCATTCAAGACCTGTGGTCGTCCACTGCGAGGCTCATTATGGAGAGACAAATCTCCCGACTTGAATTTTCGAAAACAACGCCTTGCAGTACGTTCATCCACAGCACTATCCCCAAACGCTTGACATATACGGCGACTTGATGCAGCTGCTGATAAGCCCACTTTGAAGTCGTAAACCAAACAGCCCCGAACGAGGTCTCTAGACACTTCCATCCTTCTCACAGATGTCCGGCTTATAACTGATGGCCAGGCACGGTGCGCATGTTTTTTTTATAACGTCTGATGTTCCTACTTCCGGGTGTCCGAATTTGAAAACAATTGCTACACGCATTTCGTATATATTTCAACTTCATTCAATGACTAATCAAAAAACGGACAGAACTTTTTTGGTTAACCTTGTAGCTGAACGATAGTTTATCCAAACTTCCATGGGAAAAGTCCCCACCAGTGGCATTCTGTAGTTTATCTAGTTCGGACGTTTACATCCAATGCTTGCCCTGTTACATCCACAGAGTCAAATCACTCTCATTTCCTACGTATTCCTTTGTTAATTATGGCTATTCCTTCCGAAATTTTCTTCACAAGTATCACCATATTTATATCAAAATAGAACGGGGACGCATCCCTGAATACTCTTTTAGTTTAGGGTAAATCGTTATCTATTCGACATATTTTAATTTTCACTTCTTACTTTTTCCTATTACATTCATATTTCAAACGTCATTCAGTAACACTTTAACTTTATTGGTTTTTACGCGTAGTTTTGTGTGAATTTTAGTGAAAAGATGTTTAAAAAATTTGCTATATTTAGATGTTATATTTAGTTTCAGGTAACATCTCAAACTAACCATATTTAAACTAACATATGTTCGTATGGATGTTTCGTCGGACGAAATATATTTCTGCCTCTAGAAGGTATCATGGGCTTCTGATGCATAAGGACGCTTTTATGACTGTGTACTTGCTAACAGATTACACAATATATTGAAATATTCATAAGAATTCAAACGTTACCTAATTCTAACTTACATTTAGAGAAGGAAATCTCGCGAGAGTGGGACGAGAAAAAGAGAGAGAAACGCGCAAAAGGAAGACGAAAAGAGGAATTGCAATATGTGGAGTGCGAAATCGAAGAAACCGTTGCAGGAAGCAATTCTTTAGAGACGCAAATCCATTAATATTTTTATGACTAGAGTTTCAGAACGGCGCACACCGACGTTCTTTGGACAATGCCGGCTGCATCGTCTTGGGACGATAAGATTTGAAAGTTTTTACTCTGTGCCATTTCTCTAATACGGCTCTCTCAATTTTCTCATTCCACGTACGATTCTCTCTTAGAAATTTCAATAAATTTCCAAAAATTGCTCTCTTTCTTTTACTGTCTCCATTTCTTTCTCTCAGTCTCTCTATCTCTTTCTTTCTCTCTCTCTCTCTCTCTCTCTCTCTCTCTCTCTCTCTCTCTCTCTCTCTCTCTCTCTCTCTTTCCCATGCATACACAAAATAGACGTACATTAGGGCAGGTCGATTTTAAAAGCGTGGTATTGCGCTCAATTTGAAAGTTGCAGTTTGACATCATTAATATGAATACAAAATAGTTTTTTTTTTCCAAATCGTTACCGTTTTCTGAGGAAATGAGTTTAAAGATTACATTTAGGTTCAAAATCGTAGTGTTGGAATTTAATTCCGGCGACCAATGAAACCTTACAGGGTAGCCTTATAAAAAGTCTAATTTAATGAAGCTTTACAAATTGTACATGGACAAAATGCATGGCATAAACACATTTTTACTAAATCAATATGTCATCAAATAAGACCTTCATTTACATCAAATGGAAATTATACTGAGCAATTTAGTTATATTACGGTGTAACATGTTATACAGTGAAGTAATTTTAATGTGTTTTTCAGTAGACAATGCAAATTTAAAGCATTTTTTCTCATAAGTTTTGGCAAGCAGTATTATGGTATTATATACATTTTTGTCTATTGTTTGTTTTTATTAATTATAATCTAATAAATCTTATTTATCGAGTAGACTTTTTTTGTAATATTTTCTAAATTTTACACAGTTTTGGCTCATTAATTAAAGTTTTAAAAAAAATTCATATTTTGCATATAGGGATTCATAGAATAATGGTCGGAATATGTTTTCCTCTCAGTATATCGAATACAAAAATATATCTTTATTAAGATTTATTTCTGAAATAATAAAATTTTAAAGCCTGTTTTTAAGCAAAAATCTGCAGAAATTATGGATTTCTGTACAGTTTTTCAGGCGATATTTAAAGTTAAAAATTCAGAAACTGATAAATCTACTTCCCTATACTTCTGTGGCAATACTTAACACATCGGACCACAGCTTTTACATAGATTGCAATGCTGATTTCTAAAAGAATTGAAAAATCAAACTGCCCTAACAAAGATATTCCCGGCCCGACAGATGCACCTATTACAAAAAGTTAAAATGTTTTGATCATTTGGTCAGATTTACACCAGAGTTCGTAATTCGAAACATCCAGAACAACGACTTATATTTTATTTTTAGTAGATGTCAGTATTTGTAATAGAAGCTGTTTTTTATTATGTCTACGGGGCTGGCCACTTGGGAAACGTAATAAAGAAAATGTGCTCTTGGGCGGGGTTCGTAATAGGGTTTTTCTTTCGGCGAAAAATCAGTAGCTGATTAAAGATGGCTCAGTTGGGGAGTATATTGTCGTTATTAAGTTTTCTCGAGGGGACAGAAAATAAAATAAAAATAAAAAATTTAAGATGCATTTCAAATTCAATGTCCACTATAATGTTTGAATATATATATATATATATATATATATATATATATATATATGTATATGTGTGTGTGTGTGTGTGTGTGTATATATATATATATATATATATGTGTGTGTGTGTGTGTGTGTGTGTGTGTGTGTGTGTGTGTGTGTAATTAATGAGATCCAAATGATTTACCTCATACAGATTATCATTTCGTCCATGGAAAAGAAGCGTTCTTTTCCATTGACTTATTAATGCAAATACATTTATTTATTTAAAATGGATAAAACGTTTCTTCACGGGAAATAACAGTAAATTATTAATATATTGATGTCCTTTAAATATAATCAATCTCATTATATCAATATAATTTTAATAACTTTTCAAATGCTTAATATCTATTAATAAATTTTATATACTAATAATTATATATATATATATATATATATATATATATATATATATGAAATGAGTTTAAAGATTACATTTAGGTTCAAAATCGTAATGTTGGAATTTAATTCCGGCGACCAGTGAAACCTTACAGGATAGTCTTATAAAAATTCTAATTTAATGAAGCTTTACAAATTGTACATGGACAAAATGCATGGCATAAACACATTTTTACTAAATCAATATGTCATCAAATAAGACCTTCATTTACGTTAAATGGAAATTATACTGAGCAATTTAGTTATATTACGGTGTAACATGTTATACAGTGAAGTAATTTTAATGTGATTTTCAGTAGACAATGCAAATTTAAAGCATATATATATTTATGAATAAAAATGACAATAGGAAAACTGGTAATTGATGACGCGTTTCGGCCAATGTGGACTTTATCAAAGCAAAATACGAAAATGAAATTAAATGAACAAAGTAACTAATAAAAACAAAAACAGAATGTCCCTAGCAACTAGAATATAGAGGAACGCTATTTTCATATTTCTAACTGAAAAATAACGTCAGTAATTGTCACGTGTGGAGAATATTATCATTATATCTGTGTTGATGTATTCAACCATTTTCTTTTGATTTTATGACTCTGTTGTGCATATTTGTTTGTAAGAGCATTAATTTTGTTAAGAAAGGTGAAATAGGTAAAAAGCCTGGGCATAGATTAATATTTGGGTAATTTTCTATGGCGGGACTCTCCAGAATTTTCCTTCTGAGTGAGTTATTTTCTTTTTTTTTATGAGTGTAGCATTTTTAAAATCAAAATTATGGTTGAATTTATTTCTATGTATGACTAGTGCATTAGCTAAGTTGTTTTTTGTGAGGTCTCTTTTGTGCTATATATATATATATATATATATATATATATGCTCACGCGTTCGGTCCATGACATCCTTAGCATCGTTCTGTACAACGATACCTCCGTTGCCTCGGGTCTTCTCTTCATCTTTGAGGAGACCGTCCATATGGGAGGAGAAATATTACGTAGCAGTTCAGTACTCTTTTCTTTGTTAACAGCGAAAACCTCTTTTAATAATCTGCCTGGCTTTTGGAATGCGTCTTTGGCCATTTCAATACGTCTTTGGATTTCAGCGTCGTACTTACCGTTCTCTGTCAGAACACTTCCTAGATGAGTGCTTTCTTTTTTTTTTCCAAATAAAGAGTGTAAAAATTGTCCAAATAGTGTACATATCTTAGCACTTTATATATGTATGCGCGTGTGTGTGTATGTGAGAAATGGTGCGGGGGAGGTTATTAAATTAAAATAGGAAGGTATAGTGCATGTTTTTAAAAATAAGTAAAATATGTGTCGTATAAATTGAAGATAGCGAAGAAATGAGCATCATCAGAAGATTGCTACAATTCGTTTTTTAACTGGCAGACATTTGTATGTTTTACATTTGTTACAAAAATGTTTGACAAAAAAGGCAAAAGAAATTAGAGGTAAGTTATTTTCATATTTAAATGGAAGCACTTTATCAGTATTAGTAATGATTCTAATGATTCAAGAGACTGAAAGATATATATATATATATATATATATATATATATATATATATATATATGTGTGTGTGTGTGTGTGTGTGTGTGTGTGTGTGTGTGTGTAAAGAGAGAGAGGAGAAAGATCTGAAAATTGGATGAAAATATTTTGTATATTTTTAATATAGTTGAGACGGAGATACACAATAAATATTTTTAATAGAATAACATATATTTTGGTTGAAAAAAAGAAAGAAAGAAAGAAAGAAAGTGTTGTGGTAGGATCCACCTAATTTGCATAGTGGAGTACCGACCATATAAATATGGTTGGTACCGGGAAGAGAGGGAGGAATCAAGAGATTCAACCAGAGACTCTGCCCGACTGCGACTCAGTCAACACATTCTCCAGGAACGGTCTTACCAGGAATATACAAAAGACTATATGTAAATATTGTGTACACTTTCTTGTTTCAATACATTTTGTTCTAAGTACATTTTTTGTTGCATTATTATTCCATGCATTAGTCAAGTTTCAATAGAAAGATAAAGGAAATAATGAAAGAAAGAATTTAAAGAAAGTAAAGGAAAAGAAGAAATATAAATCAATGAATGTATAGCTGTTAATATTTTGAGTAAGAAAGAACGAATAAAAGAAACGAATTATCATAGATCGGTTGGTAGGTACATTAGATATGTAGATATTAATGAATATTGAAAGAAAGAAATAATACAAAGAACGATAGATAGATAGATAGATAGATAGATTTCAATAGACTGAGGCGGGGAATTCTTTCTAAAATCAATTATGATTTGTGAATTCCAATAAAATAACACGAAGCTTTCAGGCTTATATTTATAAATGTACTGATATATTATGACGAAGTTAAGACTACAGTAGGCGAACCTGCATTAAGCATGGCGAAGATTACAAATAATTAATAACTATGGACGAAACCATGCTTCCATTTTGTTGGATTTGTAGCCATTCGTTTTCCAGATCTTTCATCTGTTACACGAGTGATTAAAATAACAAACGCTTAATGTAAAAAAAGATCGTTATAGCTGGATTAATGAAAGCCGGACGCTGGGGATTTTTATTAGTACCGTGACAATATATTAAAAAAATGGCTAGAAAAAATAAAACATTACTGAATTGCTTCTCCCTGTATGTGAGTGGCGTACGGCCATATTACATCGAAATACAGATGTAAGTTGGATATTTTGAACTCACACACAAAGAGCGGAAAATCATAAACAAACGTATTTTCTAAAAGTTTGTTGCGGACACAGGTTCGTCGGGGTTTAAATGGGCCCTAATGGAGCTATGTTTAATAGATAACTCATCTTTTTAATCATTACACCCCAAGCAAGTGGGAATCTTAATTGCAGTACCTTTTCAAACGTCTTCAATAAAAAACGCACACAGCACACACATACTCACAAACAAACATATAAATATATATATATATATATATATATATATATATATATATAGATGAAATATTTAAGTAAAGGCTCTGTTTATAATAATAAATACATTTACCGGCCTTAATGTCCAAGAAATTTCATAGAAAATGTTTGTCTTACGACATGAATTGAACCTGTATCCTACACAGAACAGTCATATAGCCTGACGTGCTCTACCGTTTAGCTACAGAGGAAGCGTCTGGTTAGCAATATCGAATTACTGCTTTTAAACTACAAATTTCTTATGATTTTTCTCGAACGCTCATATCTGCTCGAAACGTATCTTAACGTAAACTAATCACGTCATATATAACAAAATGAAATGAGTCTGACAATTATTTTAATATATTTATTGTTTATACGTTATTTTCCTAAATACAAAATTTATCGGGCATTCAGGCCGGGAAATATTGTTAATAATGTTAATATAAACAGAACATTTGATTAAATATTTGCATCTCTAAAAATAATGTTTAAACAAAAGTCCATCTAAGCCAGTTATATATATATATATATATATATATATATATATATATATATATATATATATGTGTGTGTGTGTGTGTGTGTGTGTGTGTGTGTGTGTGTGTGTGTGTGTGTGTGCGTGAGAACTGGTTTATGTCCATTAATCGGCAAGGCCACATACAGAAGAATAATGCAAGAAAATTCTTGAAATCAGTTGATCCGTTCTCTCACATTCGCATTTTTTTCCACTGCAAATCGCTTTTGGTGCTAAACTTCCGCTACTAGAATCAGTTTTGCTGCTTATAGCTTAGGTGGTTTGAACTGGTGGATCTAATGAATGCAGATTATCAGAATATTTGGCTCACAAATAGCGATGAAGTAGCGAGCTGATTGCGAAGTTTCGTCCGTGGGAAAGGAATTGTATGGTGGAAAACTATTCATTGCCCACGATGCCTCTTAGACGATTTTCAACTGAAGACTGGAAAATGAAATATGAGACTCTCTATCCCAGATATAGTACCAATACTCCGTTCTTGCCTTCGCTGCTCCTGTAAAGGTAGAGCATAGTACATTTGGTTTGGTTGTTTCACGGCATATCAATCTCAATGGGTTATTTAATGCTGACAAGATTTGTACTGTTGGTTATATTTTCTATCTATCTATCTATCTATCTATCTATCTATCTATTATATCGCAGTATATATTGGTTTGGTTTGTTTTACGGCATATCAACCACAATGGGCTATTTAATGCCGACAAGAGTTTTATTGCCTGTACCATTTTTTCCAAAAATGTATTGCTGGTAATAACTTTTTCATCAAAAATTCATTGCTGGTAATAATTTTTAACAAAAACGTATTGCTGGTATTAAAACCTATTTTTACACTTTCATAGTGTTTTGAACACAGTTTGAAAGTTAAGTATTTTCCCATATCTGGACGCTAAGGGGTGCTACCACCCAGGGTTAGGGTGGACCTGAGAATTCCAGCAATAAAGAGATGGTTCCACGCAAATCAAAACCTCCTGATCAGAAGTCATGCTGTTGGATGTAGTTTATGACCCAGGACCCGGATGTAGTTTATCGTCTGAATCCAGGACGGGAACGCAGTAGGAGGAGAAAGTTAGTTACTGATGCGTAACAAACGATACTTTTCCCAGCGTCTTTAACGGTGGAACGAGTATATGTGTCCCATTTGAGATCTGGGAATACAAATAAAAATGATTTGGTTGGTTGATTTTGTTTATCGGCATATCAACACCTCTATGGGTTATTTAATGCCGAAATCTAAATATTTTGAACACGATTTTATGGCATCACCTAAATATATTTTGACCGCAGTTGTCTTTAACTACAGATAAAATATTTCGTCTGTCATTTGCTATATAACGTACTGTTGATAATTCTTCACTAAATATGTATTGTTGGTAATTTTACTTTGTAGATAGTAAGTATGTATTCTTGGTGGAGTAATGGATAGCGGCTCGGACTGAGAAATCAAAGAGCCGGGTTCGAATTCCAGTCGCAATCCATTACATTCATTTACCCGCTAATACCCTTGGGAAACGTATGAAACCACTTCTTCTCAGAGCTATGGGTAAATAGCAGGACAGGCCAGGTTCTATAGTCTTGGATGTCAACTAGTCTACTACAGAAAGAAATGGTAACCAACAGCGGAAAAAAATCTGCATGTATTGAAAGATATATGATCGCCTAAGCGTTTATCATGCATGGCACATAATTCTACACTACAATTGTATTTTTATACATTCATAGGGTTTTGTTATGTTTGGGAGGGGGTTACTATTTACATATATCAGGTCATCCCATAAGTTCTGTCCGAATTTTGAATAAAGAAAACAAGTGACCAAATGTTACATTTAATTACAGATTCAATCAACAATGTATTTTCCCTGATTATCTATGACTTCCTTCCATCTATTAACAAACTTACTAATTCCATTACTGTAAAATTATTTTAGCTTTGATTTGAAGAACTCACAAATGTCAGTTTTAACCTCTTCCTGTGTTACAAAAACTGTTTCTTCCAAATGATTCTGTAAGCTACGAAACAAATGGTAGTCTGAAGGAGCAAGATCAGGAGAATAAGGTGGATGAGGAATTTTCTCCCAACCAAGTCCTTCGATCTTTTGTGACGTGGTTCTTGCTGTGTGGGGTTGCGCATTGTCCTGATGAAACATCACCTCTTTTCGATTCACTAGAGCACGTCTTTTTTTCCCTCAAAGCTTGGTTCAAACGCTCTAATTGCTGACAGTATATTTGAACATTAATTGTTGCATTAGGTGGTAAGAATTCAAAGTGGATTATTCCTTAATGATCCAACCAGATTGAAAGAAGAACATTTTGCCCATGAAGTTCCCTTCTCGGCTGTGGCTGGGGTCCTTCCCCTTTACCAAGCCACTGTCTACGACGCTTAACATTTCCATAAAAGATCCATTTTTCGTCGCCAGTCACAAGTCTATCCAAAAAAGGTGAAACAAGTTGGCGAGAATGGAGAGAAGAGCAGATGTCAACTCGGGATTTGAGGTTGTTTTCAGACAATTCATGAGGCACCCATTTTCCAAGTTTAGGAACTTTTCCAAGCTGTTGAAGATGACGACGAACAGTTGTATGGTTTGAACTGAGAACCACTCCTCAACTGATAAAGCAGGATTTTCTTCAAGGGCTGCTTCAAGAAGCTTTTCATTAAACTCAACTGGACGTTCGGTTCGATCTTCATCTTCAAGGGTGAAATCTCCATCTCTGAATTTTGCAAACCATCTTCTGCAAGTTCTTTCATTCACACATTTCTCTCCATAAACTGAGTGAATATTTCTAGCCGCTTCGGCTGCTGAGTTTCCTTTCTTAAACTCATAAAGCATTATGTGCCTTAAATGGTTCTTGGGTACTTCAATGTTAGCAGGCTTTTAATCAAACAAAGTTTAATTTTATTGTTCTCTGAAATAAAATGTGGTCAGTTTAAATGCATCTAAAAATAAAAATAATGTTCAGCTCCATTAGACATTATAAAATACTTTTTAAATTTCGTTCATTTTAACAAAAAGTTCAAATTCGGACAGAACTTATGGGATGACCTGACAGATGTAACACTAAAAAGTGCTGCCACCCTTAAAAACAAAACAATTAAAATGGACCATACGTAAACCTCAACTACAGGTAGTCATGCGAAAAGAAAAAAAACGAAAATAAAAGCAAGACAGACTGAGCTAACCACTTATTATTAAGATATTCTGATATCGCAGATGTGACGGAAAACCTCCGCAAATCTTTCAGTCGACCTTTTCAAAGAACGTTATCCTCCCACATGTTTTGAGTGTGTCACACACCAACTATCAATTAAAAGTCCTCGAGACAATATTAAATCAAGACAACTATACTTATGTAAAAAATATAAATGGATTTCTTGTTTGGCCTTAGTGTAATCTGTCTGAATATATAAACGTGTCAATATATTATTGATCTGTGTTTCTTTGCTATTTTTACTAGTTGTGAACAATATTTTAATTTTTGCAGTCCAGTCCTGATGAGATAGGAGCGAAAACTTCTAATTTCATTATGCACTATTTTGCTTTTATTTTTACTCTTTAAGATTTTTTCTTTCCGTACTGTCAACAATTGAAATTTGCCTCTTTTCCCTTGTCATTATATATATTTTTATGGCATTCAGGGATGGGTCCATAGAGTTGTGTCTTAGTTGGCTTGTTTTCTCCAACAGATCTTAAACATAGCTATCAGTATCCTACTGTAGATTCCTTCAAGCTTTATCTCTACGGTTTTCATTAATGTCCAAGCAATGGCACCATAGATTAGAACACGCTCTACAGTGGCTCAAAAAACATCTCCGCTTGAGGTTGTACGTTAGATCGGTTTTACAGATTACATCCATTTTATTCAAGATGACTTAGGCTTTCGCTATGCGAATCTTCACATCATAGACTCATCCCAATATTTCTGTAATCTTACGCGAACGCAGAATATGCTTTGTCGGACAATGCTTGCGAGCAAAACAAGAACTCGCCAGTGATCTACTGCGCTGAACAAGTAACCAAGATGGGTTGGCCGCCTAGCAACCACCTACATTGACCAGCTATGTCATGACAGAGAATGCCACCGAATTAACCTCCTGACCTTGATGCGGGCCATGAATATCTGAGCTAGCTCGAACGAATAAAAAAAGAAGATTGCATTTCATGTATGAACCACGATTTTTTTTTTATTGGCATGGCATTCGGTTGATGTCAGCCACAGAAAGAAAAACAAATCTACGAACATCAAGTGAATGTTGTAAAGGAAATTGAAAAAAAATATATCACTTACTGTAAGAAAACGGAATCTGCCTCGATGCACGTTTGTTACAAGAGGAACAGAATACGGTGACCTAAGAATTTGGAGACTTCGGTTTCCAGCAGTCAAAAATCTGGGTAATATCTTAAAATTAAACAGAAAATCTGGCATAGAAATCTGAAGACATATTTTATTGTCCATTTTTTTTTTTTTTTTGCTTAGCGCCATATAAACTTGTAAGGAAGATTTTGATATAACGGAATATGCATGCACCTGTGTTCTCCCTCACTGGAATATGATTGGCTAGTGTCCGTCATAATTACAGACGGACGTGTAGGTACGACAGATTTTAAGTCTATGACGACGTCCATTGGACTACGTCATTGACTATTCTATTGGTCTACACCTATTACCTGCGACTACGACAAGTACCAGTCGATTATTGCTACCGTGTACTAATTTGATACAGTAGCCAAAACCACTTAGCTACCTCGATCAAATATATCCCTTTTTCCGGGATATATCAGATTTAATACCGAAATCTAAATTCAAACGCTATAATTAATTCAAGAGATTGACATTATTTCATGATTAAATTATAATTACTTAGTAGCATTTTTTACCAAATAAACTTGCAAAATCAAACAAGGATCCTCGAAAATTTAGGCTCCTGTCGGTGATGACGTAACATCACTAGTTTAATTATCGATGTATTGAATATGACCAACCAATTTCTCCCTGTCCAGTGAGCTGGTAGACGAAAGAGAGATCAACTGCCAGGTTCTGTTAATCTCGTGTTTTGGAGGTGTACACATATACAGTTTTATCATTAGCATAGATATTCATAAAAGATCAGAATAAACTCTTCAAGAAGCTGAGGAGAGCCATAACTTTCACGTCCTTAAGGAATACGATTCAACTAATAAACGTATATGAATATTTTTACCAGTGTTTAGAATATTCTTATCTAATTTCGAGCAGCTGAATAAAGTTTCGTCATTCCAAACAGGGGTCAATACTTTAGTATCAGTGTTTATTGATCCACGTTTTTCATTGACTATTGATCCTAAGTCAGGACAAAGGTCTGGCCTTCTCTCGACAATCAACCTCTCAGAGCGAATACGATCTTTGTGTCTGTTACCTCGTTTTGTGCGCGTCTTATCATGGCGGCTAAAGCTTCGATTTCCGGTGCAACACGAAGGTGTGCAGACGAACCGGAAATGGATCGACATTAACCCAACACGCTGCACTAGGCTGTCTCCAAGCCAATAGAGGCAGCCTATTCGGACTATTGTTGACCAGCTGTTGGATACAAATGAAATTGGAGTTTGAAGAACGGAAAAGGAATTTGTATGGGTTCTGATGCCGTTTCTGTCATCGTTTCTAATGGAATATGCGATTGACTGTCTGGTGAAACGGAAGGCGTAGGTGCGTACTTAAAAACGGAAACAATTGGAAGTCCTAAGAAGGTTCAAGAAAGCAATTTAATTCTTTGGTTAGTGGGAGAGTGACAGGGATTTGGTATATAAATAAAGATATATTCATTTTATTTGCGCATTTTCCAAATCTATGAAAGAAAATGCGGTCCATATAAAGATATATAGATATGTTCATATATGCTATAAAGTGGGTGACCACAAAATAACAACATATTGCTATTTTTATTTTAAGATTATTGAAATGATTTTGTTGAAACATTATTTCAATGTAGCCAGTAAACAGCAATGGGGAAAGAGATTTCCATCAGCAAAATTACGAGAGAAGGAACTTTTAGCTTCGCTTAAATCAACTGTATAGAAAACATAATTTTTAACCAATAGGTTTAAATCAGAAAGTCTACATACTATAGTTTACAGGTCATCAGAACAATTACCATGAAAATATTTATAGAACGTACTTTACTATGACGTTGGGAAAGTGACCGAATCCGAGATGTCAGGTCAGGATCAATAATATTGCAGATTGTGTTTTGTATTTTATCAAGAATCTCTAAGTACATATCAGAAGCTTTAAACCAGATGTGCCAGTAATATATGAATCATGGACGAATCTCAAAGTTATAAATATGCAAGATAGATTCTGGTGAGAAAAATCGTCTAGCACGAGAAACCGAACAAATAATCTTCGCAGCAGACTTAGCAAATGATTTAATATAATCTTCACACCTAATGCCAGCGGAAAGGTGCCAATCTCTTTGAGAGGTACTCTTCGCAAATCGGTGTAAAAGCATTACTGGACCGTTTTTAATATATGTTAAGCCTTTATTTCTCGCCTGAGAAGCATGACAGTTACCCCAAATTCTCCAAATTGAGGAATAGGAGAGCCGAGATCGAATTCGAGTCGAATCCATTACTTTCACTTACGTGTTAATACCCTTGGGAATGGTATGAATCCTTTTCTTCCCCTTCCAGCTATGGGTAAATAGCAGGACAGACTGGGTTCTATAGCCTTGGATGGCAATTGGTCTAGGAGAAGGACAACTCTGAATTCAAAACCTGCGGAGTGTCGTTTGGGGAACTTGTGGCACTTAGTGCACCAGGTCTCTGTATTCGGCCCTTCAAAAAGTGTGGATGGTCCTGCAGGAAACCTTCACCACTATAATCAAATCTCATGTGCTGTTGTCGGGCTGTCGGTTTCCTGGGAACTGATTTGCTTGACCCTCATTCATAATTCGAAGCGAGAGAGTCGATATATATATATATATATATATATATATATATATATATATATATATATATATATATATATATATATAGATAGATAGATAGATAGATAGATAGTGTCATTTCGCATACAGGCCTGATCCGCTGTCTCAGAGCTCATTAGTGCGTTAGACAACCGAACAGAACCGCGAATATTACAAATATTTTTCTATTTTCCACGCCAGAATAAAACGAAGACAGGTTTGAGGTTAGTGGTCCTATATCTGGCGTCTGAGAATATATCGTGGTCAACCCTTTGATGTACTCAGATTCCTTGATATTCTAGTGTAATATTGTATAGAATATATATATCTGCCTCATATTATATCTATCTATCTATCTATCTATCATATGTATATATATATATATATATATATATATATATCCATGAAAAGAATATCACCGGTTTACCCAAGATGTGTGTCTGAAATTGGGTAGACGGAACACATGGAGGCCGTCGATAACTTGATAGCACGAATTCACAAGTCATCGTGACCGATTGTGCTGGCGTTGTTCAGATTGTTGATCATTCTAGCACCTGTTTGGGTTCCAGCTATGGGTAAATAATTAACACCTAAAATGGGGTCTTTACGTGTGCAAATAGTTTATATTACCAGCAATACATTTTTGTAAAAATTCATTACCAGCATTGAATTTTTGAATAAAATATTATCAGCAATATATTATTAAGAGCAATACATTTCTTGAAAAAATATTGCCAGCAATAGATTTTTGAAAAAAATTTTTTACCAGCAATACATTTTTGGAAAAAATATTACCAGCAATATATTTGATAAAATATATTACCAGCAATACATTTTTGGAGAAAATATAACCAGCAATACATTTCTGCAAAACAATATTACCAGCAATACATTTTGAAACAAAAATATTACCAGTAATAAAAAGTCTTGTCGGCATTAAATAAAAGACTGAGGTTGATATGCTGTAAAACAAACCAAACCAAAGTGTTGATAGATATTGTACGGGGGCAGTTAATCGTTATTAGATGTCTGAAAAATCAGATTATATTTTAAAGGAATGCTGCTTTAGGTAAAGTAAAAATAATAAATGTATCTTGAACTCATGTCAGTTGTCCCGTTTTCTTAAAAGTATTACCATTTAGCACGTTTTATATACATGACTTCCTGCAGGTGTTCTGGTATCAATGGTATGGCTTGTCATTCGGCAAACGTGTGTAGGTGTAAGCGCATTTGAAGAAGCTTTTATAACAAGAAAATAAACATCTTTTTTTTTATATACAGTAAACATTTGACTTAAAACTTTTGTAAATTTGGATCTAAGATGCAAGTTTTTCTTCTATTCTTCTTGTATTTAGGCTTTAAGTAAATATAATCCCATCTAAAATATGTAAATCTGATCATAAAAACATTAGAACCAACCCACACTTTAAATACATGTATGTGTGTGTGTGTGTTGTACAATTCGCTTCAGTAGGTGAATAAAACATTCCAAACATAGGATGTAGTATAGTATGAATGCTATTACATTTTATCATTCTTTAGAATTTTCATTGTATAATATTAACCTAGCTTGGTGCATGCTCGCAAAGCCTAAAGGGAACAGCCAAATGAACAATGTGTCCTGGGTAAGACGATAAACTACGTCCAACAGCAAGGCCTCTGATCAGGAGGTTTTTTAGATGATCGTGGAACCACCTCCTAGTTGTTGGCGTTCCCAGGTCCACCATGACCTGGGGTGATAGCACCTGTTAGGGTCCCAGTCATGGGCAAATAGTTGACACCCAAACTTGTGTAAAAATAATACCAGAAATACTTTGTAATAAAAAAAATATTACCAGCAATGATTTTTGAAGAAAAAATTATTATCAACAGTACTTTAAAAAATGTACTACCAATACAAACAGCTATATATTCTTTGAAAAAATATTAGCAGCTATAGAGTTCTTGAAGAAAAAATACTTCCAGAAATAGATATTTGAAGAAAAACATATTACCAGTAACAAAAATTTTGTCGGCATTAAATAACCCATTGAGGTTGATATGCCGTAAACTATACCAAACCAAATGAACGTTATCTACTTCTGGCCATTGTCAGGATTAGGGAAAATCAACAGATATTTGTAGTTTTTCTTTTCGGCTCATATCTCTCCACAGTTGCCTTTTTTTAACTCAATTAACTATTGATGTTATTGTCATCCATCTTTATACTCTTTCTGGCACCTTTTCAGAATAATAATTTAAATAGGCTAGTCTATATTTATCTTGCCTCACTTGTTCCCAATCTGGCCTATGAGTGTTGGCTTCACCAAACCTTCTTTGCTTATTATGTGTTTCCTAAATATCAACTGTTCCTTTCTTACTGTAAGTATAAATTTCATTTTGAATAATCCTTCTCATCCTGACAAACTCTTTGAGTAGCTCTCTTTTGGCGCAGAAAGCGTAATCGGCGGTAGAAATCAAATTCTGGTCAATGCTTTAGCGTTCAATTTCGCCCCAATAACATTTGCAACAGTATTAATCCAATACTTCTCCTCATACATAAAGTTAAATAGCAGAATGGAAAACGGTATCTTTAGGTAGTAAGCTGTCTTAGAGAAGAATTAAATCTGAATTCCTAAACTGTGAAGAAAAATGGAAAATATATCACGGTTTTCTCCTAAGGATGCATGAAAATTTACATTTAATAAATAAAAAAAATCTGTGAGAGCTATGATAGCCTACTTAGCGATGAAACCTGGTATCAAAATAAACGAAAGGAAATACCCAAAATGGATTAAGCCACCATGCCCCAGACACACATTATTGCCAGACATAAACTCCGTAATATCAAGAACTAACTGAAAGCAGCCATCAAGGGCTTGATCCGCAGTTTTATAGCATAAGGATTTCGAAACTTGAACATATGTCTAGTTTTGTTTATATTTCTGAGAAGTATTATGTACATTATTTACATTATTCGGACTATTGTCCTCATCTTTGTCGTCGTATTTATTACAGCGTTTCGGCCGTTATACCCTCTTCAGGTGGTTGGAATGTCAAACTGAACCCATTATTTCACTCACTGGGGTAGACTGTTCTAGTTCCACGTGCCATCTTTAATGCATGTTCTCAAGGACACATGGCACAGTGGATAAAGGTGTTGGTTAGAACTAATGACAGGACCCAAAGAGTGTGAGTTCAATACTCGGTTAAGTGGAGAATTTGGAGCGGGGATTTAACAGGAGATAACTGATAACTGACATCCAAGGAACCTGAAAGAAATTGGTATGAACACCACACACACACGGTTACGAAGATAGGACCTGTAACAATTTTATGGGACTACATAATACACACAGACAGAATAAATCTAATCGCCCAGACATCGTGATTAGAGACAGCAAACAAAAAATTGCCTTCTTACTGATAGGAAGTCCCTGATGACTGCAATGTATATTTGAAGGTCTTCAAAAATCTATCAAAATACAAAGACCTTGAAACCGAAATCTCAAAAACATGACACATGAGAATATCAACAATCACTTTTGTAGTTGGAACCCTCGGACTGGTTGGAAAAGTTTCCAATAGACACTTTGAAGGGATTCCTGGAAGTCCATGCCATAAATATATACAAAAAAATGTTCTCACGAGTACAACCCAAACCTTACGAAGGGCTTTATATATGTAAAATATGTGTGTGTTTTTATTGCTCAGTGGAAAATGTCATGATGCCATTTCTGTCTTTAGGTATCTGTGCGTGACCCGGAAAGAAATGAGTAGATCGTGACTTAAATATATGCAAAACATTTACTCACGAGCACAGCTTACACCTTACGAAGGGCTTTATATATGTAAAATATGTGTGTGTGTGTTTTTTTTATTACTCAGTGGAAAATGCCATGATGGCATTTCTGATTTTAGGTCTCTGGGCGTGACCCGTAAAGAAATGAATGCACACCAGAAATCAAATGAAATTATAATAATATTATTATTATTATTAATAATAATAATAATAAAATATAATAATAATACCCATCAGTGGCTGGTAGGATTTAGTCTCAAATAAGAAACTGAATATAACAAGATTATATCGGATTAAAAATAATTACTTGTTTAAAAATGACTTTGCCTTCATTTCGAAACCGAAAAAGTTAATAGTTAAACAGTTTCAAACCTCAGAAAAGAGAGACAAAAAGGAAGAACGAGTCTTGCTTTGCTGTGGGGGTTTCTCTTAGCCAAGCGGTTAAACATACATGGTTTAAAACAGATTTTCCGGGATAACCATAATAATGCAGATTCGGAAAAGATTTATTTTGTTTAATAAGAATTTCAATTGCCAAGCCGGCAAATGCCCCAACGATCCTGATGTAGATCAAACACTTACCTACCTCAGCTGCTGGAAAAGGGAAGATTCATAATTGTTTTTAATCAATTCACGCCAAGCAAGTTGATACAGCCACTAAGACGAAAGGGGCTACTGATAATGAAAGAGAAAGCAAAAACTTTAGAAAGAACCAGAAACCCAAATCTAAAAAGGAACAAATGATAAACCTTTACACCTGTTCAAAAGAACAGAATCCAGTGGCTTTAAATCAGGAACTACCAATATCTTTTCTGATTCTAATTCGTTCGTCTTTAATATTTCCGAGAAAAATTCGCCCGTTGGTCTCATTTTGAGCTCATATTATTCACAAAGAGCAACGATTTCAATTTTCACCCAAATCTATTTGCTAAATATTAACTAAAAAATAATGTCCAGGGCATCAGTTGTGTCTATCTAGCAGACCTTTGGTAACGTAGTGTGTTCCAACGTTTTGGTACCACATTAAATTGATTCGTGTCCCTCAGAATAACTCCAGGAATCAAGCCAGAGAGCTTAGTCCTTTTTTCGTTTTTCTCTTTGTTTTATGGATTTTTATTTCGATTATGCAGTGATTATCTAGTTCAATCCTCTCTTTCAATTATATGCGCTTAAAATTCGATTTATGATTTTTTTTCCACATGGCTGGCTTTCATTCTTTAAATCCTTTCTCGGATTAGTTTGATTTTTATCTCCGTCGATTTCCTTTCCAATTCTTTCTTCTTTGAGGTTGAGTTTGAATTCTTTGTTTGCGTTATGCAGTATTCTAGTTTTCATCTCAAGATAAACGCATTTTTTTTTTACTCTCCTTTGAAATGGATAAATTTTGTCATTACTTTTTCCTGCCATATTCGTTTTTATTTCTTATATATATATATATATATATATATATATATATATATTTAGGTGCATAATTATCAGGTGTTTTTCTAGTCGAATTATTTGTTAATAAAAAATGCTGTTTTGTTTACTTTTTTTAAATAAAAATATTATTTTATTTTCAGGTTATGAAAATGTATGTCGATAATCATACGCTCCGGAATAATCATTTAAAAATGGTATTGTTGAATTGTTATGTTTCTTTTTTTATAATAAATATTCTTTCAAAAACGCCTGATAATTATGCACCAAGCCAATATATTTTTATTTTTTCTTTATTTTTTTCTCTTTTTTCTCGATGATCTTACTTAGGTTTTAATTATTTTCTTTTCTGTTTCGATTTGTCTTATTTTTTAGTTTTCATTCTTTCACATCTCTCATCTTTTTTTTTTCATTTCTCTACCATTTGTTTCATTAGACATTTTTTTTCTCAGTATTTCATTTTTATTATTTTCTTTTCTTTTTAATCTTGTTAATTTCCTTCCCAACAAATTGTCCATATTCCAATTAAGTTTTTTTTTTCATTATTTTTTGCATTCATCTATTCTTCTTCAAAATGATTCCTTTCTTCTTTTTCTTTCCCTACTTTGTAAATTATTTCTTATTTTCTTTCTTTCCCCCGATAATATTTCTTTCTTTCCTTATTTATTAGCTTTCTCTCTTTTTCGTTTCGTCTTCTTTCATTCTTGTTTTTACAATTTCTCTTTCAGTTTTTTTTTTCAGTTTTTCTCAATTCATTCTTTTTTGTCCTAATTTCTTTATTCTTTTCTTTTCAAATAATTGTTTTTATTTCTGTTTTAATTAGTTTTTTTTTTAAATTACTTCTTTCTAAATATTTTCTTCAAAAAAATTCTTCATAATCATTCGTTTTTCTTTCCTTGTTTTGTTTTGAATATTACATCTTCTTTTCATTTTTTCCTCATACTCTACTTTGCTTTGTTTTTCATATCATGTCATGTCACGTTAATACAACGGTTCTTGTACGATTACCGAAGTTAAGCAACATAGATCCTGGTCAATACCCAGATGGGTGACCGCTTTGGAATAACGATTTTCCAGGCGTAGCACAAGGCCGAAAGTATGGGGCATCCACGGAGGATCGAACTCACTACCCAATCGTAATTGTTCTAGGGAGACAAGCTTGCTAACCATTATACACCCACGAGGTGCCCAGACCGCATGGGAATATCAGGTGCTGTAAGTATGAATGTGTGGGTGGTATGATGCATCATAGCTCGGAATTATTAATCGGAGAGCCGAGTTCAAATTCCCTTTGGGTTCGTTATATTCACTTACCCACAATTTCCCTTGAGTAACGTATGAATATACCTATTCCCCCCGGCTATAGGTTAATTAGTAAGACTTCTATCACTAAACCATGATTGGCAAAAAAAAATTCTTACAATCTAAAAATATTTTATGGATATTCTGCAACATTGTCAGTCTTCTTCTGTATAGTATGGAATTTTAAGAAATTTAATCTGATCTATTGCACAAACATCTGGAACATTCTTTGTTAGAATCTTTTCACCGCAGACAAGGAGATAAAGCCACTAAGACGTAAAATGGTATTAATAGTGAAGAACAACAAGATTTAGTGAAACAAAAGGACAATAAAATAACAGGGTTTAGGAATACTTAAGATAATAACTGATGTTGAGTTTAAACTTTTGAAGATCGTATATGGCAGAGAAGGAAGAAACGGAAAGTGATTTTCCGCAGACAAGAAGTGCGAGAAAAGAATGCATTAAAATAGGACTTACGGTTACATGTAGCTATTTCATCAGTAAAAGGGTGCAATCATGTTTAAATTCATGCACTCTAGGCGCTAAGGAGAGCTCATTTGAACAACTAACATGGAAATATTTGTAGAAAAGACAGAGGGAAGATACATCACAGCTGTGGGGTACTGACTATAGACAAGATTCCAGTTCAGGTTGGATAACATTAGAGACCGTTTTTCTAATTTAATCAAGAATCTCGAGATATACGACCGGAGAGCCAGACTAGATATTGCAAATAAGTTCGAAAGTTACAAATGTACAAGATGAATTCCGACGTGAAAAATTGCCTGGACGACACAGTGAATCAACTTTCCGAGCTGCAAACCTAGAAATTCATTCAATATAATCACTCCACGCAGATCGGATTTGAACCGGTGTCGTTTTTTTTTTGTTCCCACGGATAATTCTAGCCAGATGCCTGTGGTAACGATGTTGTTGTCCAAGTTGTAGGCGGTAATAACTTGAATCAAGTAGTAACACTTCACATAGCTTGCTGTATGGATCAAAAATATGAACATCTTTGTACAGGAGGCGATGTTGTGCTAGAGGTACTTTTAAACAATACCACAAGAGGATATAGAAGCACAATATGAAACTGAAAAACCGTAATGTACTTGAGTAGCCTCGTTAGATTTAGACTCTCATACGGATGACATTCATAACAACCGACACGTTCAGAAAATCTAAACTGCCACCTATATGTAACCGTTTACTCAGATCAAGGATTCAAAATGTCTTCAAGGGAATGAATCATCTTAGGTTTTATTGAAGACATTCCTTTATCAGACTTATCTATTTATATCTACTAAACATCACATCATTTGGAAATTCCAACAACAAAAGCAAAACTTGGAAGCACATGTTACTTGAAAGAAAAAAATTAATATAATCAAATACTGTCTTTCAAAGCTACGTTAAACATAATGTTTGGCAGGAAACTCTCCTTAATAGTAGAAGGGACGATGACATTTGGTAGACTTTTTTTAAGAGAATTTTTTTTTTATAAATATCCACCGATAGTAACATTAAGAATTATGTCAATGAATGCCGAATGTTTCTTGTATGGAAAAAGGTAATATATCCTCTATTACTATTCGGATCGCTATTTCTAGCCTATCCTCTATTACTATACGGACCGCTATCCTCTACTCTATTCACTATATTATTCCTCTATTCCGATTACTATTCGGTGGTTAATTTCGAGTATTATCGAGCAAGTACTATTAGCGCGAGTGCTATTCGAAGGCTTCTGACTCCAGCATTGTTCAACGGCATACTATAGTTTTATCTGTGATTACAAAGTCTCTACTACGACGAGAATTACGAAAGTGACAACGAGTGTTCGTTGACATTGCAATAAATTCACGGTTCGAACTGATAATTCCCATTGCCTTCCTATTAGCAGCTTAGCTGCTGCTGACACTGATTTATCATACGTCTGAACAAACATATATCATTTACAATGACAAAGCTTTTGTCACGTCATGGTTTGATGGCCCCAGTACACATTACTTTTCCATACCGATGAACCATTATTTTTGTCATGTTAGTATAAGGCCATCATTTTCTAATAACAACATTGGCTGTTACTCTAGAATTAAACACAAGATCTTTCCTTGAAAGAATAATGTTTATTTCAAATATTTTAAATATTTAAATTAAAAGATAATATTCTTGATTTATATATTTTGGACATTCAATCAAATAAAATTGTTTTATATTAACAACAGGCGATTTGGTTAAGAAAGGTTAAATAAAAATAGGGAAGAATTTATTTTTTAAAAAATGAGTGAAGTGTCCAACAATTCTCAGGTGAACTTCATCCTTGGGATTAACAATTCAAAACGCCTCTGCTCTTTTCAGCGGGAAAGTTCTTGGAAATTTAAGAGTAACTGAATAAGAAACGTGGTGAAACGATAGGAATTAAAGTTGAGAAAAATATCTGTGATGTAACCCTTCAAGATGTGATCATAGCTCTCCCTAACTTCCTAACTTTCGTAGCTCTTAGTACCGTTTGTTTTTACTCTCGTTCCCACTCCCCATCTTGCCATCCATTCACATAAGTTCGTCATGACAGAAACCTCCCTGACTCCTATCAGCATGACTGATGTTCAACTCCACGAGTGCGTCTCTCTGCGCCTGCTTGGTCTCACGTTTTCCACTGACCTGTGGCGGAACAACTACATTGAATCAATAGCTTCATCTCCCGCAAAGAAAGTTGATTCTCTGTGTCACACCAGAAGGTATTTCTCGTCTGAGTCCATCTTTCAAATCTACGAATCAACCATTCGTCTTTGCATTGAATACTGTTGCCATATATGGTATGGTGTCCCTGCTGTTCATCTTGATGTTCTCGCAAAATCCAGAGACGGATATGCGATGTGATAGGTCCTGACTTTTCATCTTGTCCAAAGTCGCTTTCTCACAGACGGTGGCTTCTCTATCTCTTATCTTTTCTACAACTATTTTCATAGCAAGTGCTCTGACGAGCTACTTTCACTGGTACCCCAACAGCATGGATTTGAGCGTGCTACTCGGTTGGCATTTCGGTCCCACCCTTTCACTGTCGAAACAGGTATATATAACCGCATCTTCTACTCCAAGAACCTCTTCTCGCGCACATCCTGACTGTGGAAATCCCTTCCTCTTACTTGCTTCCACTGATAGCTATAATCTTCAAATATTCAAATGTAATGTCAATCGACATCTTCTAACGTCTTGATCCTGATACCCGTCCTTCTCTATATCCTTTCCTCAAACACCATTACTTTCTCATACTGTCAGTCTCTGTAATCCCTTGCGTGCTAGGGGCACCCCCACGATGCTTGGGGTGAAATGCTTAAAAAAATAGGCGTTTCCTAACCTAAGAACTTTTACCTTCGGAGTGTCCTGTGAGTTTTAAATTCTCGAAGCCTTCCTTCCTTATTTTGTGTCCCAGTAATTTCGTCTGTCTTTTTCTCATTTTAATTATGTGTCATTTCTTTATTCATTTTCCTTAGAACTACCACGTTAGTCACATGTTCAACCAATAGTAATCCAAGCCGGTCTATGGTGGAGTGCGAACAACTGGCGCCTAATTAACATCTGCTTCGGGTAGATGGAGCACGACAGTCTAGCAACGCTATCCATCTAAGTGATCCTCGGCTGCCTTGTGGCCATAACCGAACAGGAAAAAGGCCATGAAAGTAAATCCAGACAGAAAACCCCACTCCAGATATAATGCACTGGATCTCGTCGGTACGGCCTAGAGGATTAATCCTTGTAATCTTTGCATCCCTTAGCACTGTGCCATGGTAAGAGTGCTCCAATCTGACGAGAGGACTGAATCTTGATGAAACGGGATGTTACCATTATCTCACGAGACAAACGAATGCCTGCATATTCTTAGGATTCCTTCTGTTGCTTCCAATCTCTTCAACAACTGTAAGGAGATTGTTCATCATACACAGCTATATAGGAGGATTGATGTTACATAATACAGTATTCTTTACTTTATTGCTAATGAAAATTTCCTGTTCCTCATTATTTTACCTGGCTTTTTGAATGCCAAAAATAAATCAAAAAAGAAGAAAAAGAAAACGGTAAACGAAAAACGTCATTGTGAGACAGAATCTTTACTTAAACACCGAATGAGTTACAGGAATAAAAATGCTTGAATAACAAAAAAGTGCCGACAGGAAGTGACCCGTTATTCTCCTGCATGCATTCTGGTTTTCTGCTGCTTCCTGAGTTACTAATACTGGGTTAGCTGACCTAGCCGTTTGGTGGCTTATCAACCAGTCTGCCCACTCTGAAGGAATATAACTATGTGATTGCTAACAATATTGGTTTGGTTTATTTTGTTTTACGGTATATTAACCTCAATAAGTTATTTAATGCCGACAACATTTTTGGGATAGATTCGTATGAACAGAATATATATTCGTTGGTTTAGATTGGTTGGGTTTATTTTGTTTTACGGCATATCAACCTCAGTGGGTTATTTAATGCCAACGACATTTTTAGGATAAATTCGTATGAATAGAATATGTATTCTTTGGTTTAGATTGGTTTGGTTTATTTCGTTTTACGGCATATCAACCTCAATGGGTTATTTAATACCGACAACATTTTTAGGATAGATTCGTATGAATAGAATATGTATTCTTTGGTTTAGATTGGTTTTGTTTTATTTTGTTTTACGCCATATCAACCTCAATGGATTATTTAATGCCGACAACAGTTTTAGGATAGATTCGTATGAATAGAATATGTATTCTTTCGTTTCGATTGGTTTGGTCTATTTTGTTTTACGCCATATCAACCTCAATGGGTTATTTAATGCCGACAACATATTTAGGATAGATTCGTATGAATCGAGTATGTATTCTTTGGTTTAGATTGGTTTGGTTTATTTTGTTTTACGGCATATCAACCTCAATGGGTTATTTAATGCCGACAACATTTTTAGGATAGATTGGTATGAACAGAATATATATTCGTTGGTTTAGATTGGTTTGGTTTATTTTGTTTTACGGCATATCAACCTCAATGATTAGAGACCTTGCTGTTGGACGTAGTTTATCGTCTTACCCAGGACACAGATGTAGTTTATCTTCATACCCAGGACGAGCTAACAATATTAATATCTTTTCAAATTCGCTTGTTATCTTCATCTCGTTTTCTCGTCAATAAAAATTCTGGCTAATTTGCTTCAGGCGAATGAAATTATATACATTCTGTTTACTTATCATTGAATAACCTCACTAATTTATCCTCTAGTCAATCACAGAGTGAGATCCGCCCGCACATCCTGTTTTATTTCACTTTCAACGGAAACACCTAGCTATATATATATATATATATATATATATATATATATATATATATATATATATATGTGTGTGTGTGTGTGTGTGTGTCCGTGTGTGGGTGTGTGTGTAACACCCAACTGTTGTTATATTCAGTACCCTGACACTAGAATTTATAAAGACAAACATTTGTGCGATCATTCAATCAACTCGTACGAGGTTCCAACAATTGACAGTGGATTTTCTAATTTTTGTTATTTTATACCAAGCTAAAAAAATGCGCTATCTATTGGTGATCTCTCTCTCTCTCTCTCTACTATATATATATATATATATATATATATATATATATATATTGCGTCCAGCATGAAACAGCCTGTCGCCTGTAAGTGTTGACTTAAATTCTTAAGAAGACAGAATCCACGTAGAACTCAATATCCAGGACAAAATATGAATATAATATAAAAGGCTCAAACACTAATATTCCATTGTTATATCTTATTACATTGGAATTGTAATCACAATCAATGCATCAGACCTATAAATTCGAAAAGAAATCAGAAAATATAAAAAATAAACAATATTTCAGTATGAGTGTAATATATATATATATATATATATATATATATATATATATATATATATATGACTCGTGGCCTGAGGTTTACGTTTAGCATGAAACAGCCTGTTGCCTCTAAGTCTTGGCTTGAATGTTCACTTTTATATTTGCACACGCTCTATCCTTGATATTAAAACTTTATCCCATAAATATAGCACACCTTAAGTGTATATGTTTTCATATATATATATATATATATATATATATATATATATTCTCAAGTACGTTCAATCCGATCTGACACCATCTTCAGGTGGATTAAAATATCTGTGAATGTCTATACAGCAGCTTCGCAAATTCAAAATATGTCTTATTATTATTATGAGTTTTACCCTTCGTTTACGGTATTTCAAATTCAAAATCTTTCCCTCAATTGTGCAAAGGAGGTAATTTTTGTAATTTTAAAAAGAAAAGAAAATTTTTCTTGATTATAATATTCTAATTTAGTACTTTTATATAAATCTTTGCTGCTACAAAAATTTAAGTACTTTGTTACTATACTCCTAGTTGACTGTTTATTTTTGACCGCGGTTATCTTATATAAAGGGCTTCCAGAATTTTAATTTTTTTGCTTATTATTATTTTATGATGTACTGGTGTATTTTCCAATAATTGCAATCTAAATTGCGAATATGGACAAGGATGTTCCTTTCAGTTTTCTGAGATTGAACTATGCTTATTCAAGTGAAACGTAAGCCTTCTTGTCAAGGTCGCAGTCTTAAAAGCGATACAGGTATTAGCATTTTTATCAGAGATGCAATCCCCGTAAAGACATTTAAATTTATATACAAGGTTGTTTTTTTATTAGAACCAATTACAATCGAAAAACTGCTTCATTTTCTTTTGCATTTTTCCATTCACTTCATTTAAAAATAATTAAATACATGCGAGTTTTATTTAATTATTTTATATGTATATATATACTTTATTAAAAGATAAATTTATTTACGATTTACTTTATTAAAAATATAAAAATAATTTTCTCAAAGCATAAATATACGAATATTATTCAAAATCTTAAGAAAATCCTTTTTATTGAGAGATGCTGATAGTTAAGTTTAATAAGATATACTTTATATTTTTGTGTTGCAATGGATAGAGAATTTTGAGTTATTTCCTTGTTTTGTGAAAAATTGACATGTATTTTAAGAGTAAAATCTTTAAACACTTTCAAATATTGACCGTTGCTGATAAAGAAAAAATAACAATGTGTTTAAAATTTGAATGCTAGAGTCTATAAATAACCGTTTATGGAATAATAAAATAAATATTTTCTAATCAACAAAAACAACCCAATCCGAAGTTTTGAAGATTGAAAAACAGGAAACGCAGGTAATTCCTGTAAATTTAATTATATCTGATTCTATCCTAGTTCACAAGCCATACTAGTCTTTTGAACAGAAGTAGATGTTTCTCTTTTTTTCTTTTTCCCATTAAGACAGAGGTTCCTTTTCCCTCTCCAAAGGTTCATTCTCTTTCACTCTCAGAAATTCCTTACGTCTTAGGGACATTATCGCTTTGCTTGGGGTGAAATTATAATACACACACACAGAAACACGCACACACACACACAAATATATATATATATATATATATATATATATATATATAAACACTATAAAAACACATAAACTTAACTATCCTCTCCGTCCTATCATAACGCAAATTCCAACTCCTGTATATCATCTAACAAAATACATTAACCAACTTATTACTCCCTATCTTCCTAGTAAATATAGTGTTAAGTCAACATTAGAAGTAATCCAAATCCTAAAAAGTGAAAAACCCGACAATGAAATTATGGCTTCACTTGATATATATATATATATATATATATATATATATATATATATATATATATATATATATATATATATATATATATGCGTGTGTGTTATTTAGGTAGCTCTAGCCTTTTTTTTTCATTGTTTATTTTAGTGTTCTTGTATAGGTATTTTTAGATTTTTGTTGTTAGTAAACTTTTTTGTATTTGCGCTTACTTTTGATTAACTGGCAGGCTATCTATTTGGAATTTTGTATATCTACATATCTCTCTCATATATATATATATATATATATATATATATATATATATATATATATATATATATTATATCGTGTATCAGCAAAAGCATAAAAATCCATCCCACAAAAGTTTAATGTCTAAAAAAAATAAAAACACCGACCTAATTGAGTTTCTTTATTACAGGTTTTCAGATAAAACGTTTAGCCATCTTGACACACTTTTTTTGTAAGAATCACTGAAAAATCTTTTGAGGTATTAAGCTAATAAGAGAGCTGGTTCAAATCGTGAGAGGAAAAAAAAAAGATCATTCAGCTCTTCTGTAATGGTACCAACATTCATACTCTGGCTTCTATCTTCAATGATAGCCTGCAGAGAATGCCATTGTTAATGAAAGTCTTCAATGTAAAATAAGAGCGCTAGAATTTATATTAAAAATAATATCCACAACGCAAGAAGAAAGGCATACAAAATATACAACCGAAACAAAACTAATAACATAATCCGTAATAATAAATTACATGAAAACAGATACATAATACTACCGACCAATTCTGTCACGTCCACTATCCAGAATAACCTATCCCATCTAAATAATCTTAAAATCATTACAAATACTTCCAAAACGATTATGGATATAATCTGATCCTGTAACACTAATAGCAATATTTCTGAAGCAAGCAATTATAAAATAATTTGCCAAAACTGTCCCTCCAAATATATTGGAGAAACAAGTAGAAATTTAAAAAATGCATACATGAGCACAAAGGAGACCTCACAAAAAACAACTCAGCTAATGCACTAGTTATACACAGAAATAAATAAAACCACAATTTTGATTTTAAAAATGCTACACTCATAAAAAAAGAAAATAACTCACCCAGAAAGAAAATCCTCGAAATTGCCGAGATTGAATATTATCCAAACATTAATCTGCGCCCAGGTTTTTTCCCAATATCACCTTTCCTAAAAGAATCACTACTCTCCCAAAGCAACCTACACAACTATATCAAGAAATCAAAAAAAAATGGTTGAATCTATCAGTACGACACTAAAAACAATATTTCTACACGTGAAAGTATTTGATGTAATCTTCAGTTCATATTAAGAATACAATATCGTTTTCTAAATTCTAAATTATTTACTAAGGAGATTTTCTTTATTATTAATAGTATTAATTTGTTTTCAATAAATTCATTTCGTTTTTGCCTTGGAAAAGTTCAATTTGGACGAAATGAGTCGGCTAAGAATACAGTTTTCCTTTTATGTTTTACCTTTATACATATTGACTTTTTCTACAGGTTACATTTGAGAAATACATACATACATACATACATATATATATATATATATATATATATATATATATATATATATATAGGTGGATCTTCCCCTTCGTTAGCATATTTCTCAAAGATTGATCGATTCGTTTTCTACGGTTTATCCACAATTTTGCAGGATATATTTTTCGATTTTGGGGAGATAGTAATGATTTATTGATAGAACTCTTACTATTTAACCTATAGGTGGGAGTAGAAGAAGTGAATTCCCAATTATATTTGTACGAAATTGAATATAACGAACACGACTGAAACTGGAACCCGGCTCTCCCATGAAATATTCTGAGCATTACACCACCTGCTCACAAAAGCTTGCATCGTCTGGTATTGTCAAGCGGTCACCCATCTATATACTGTACAGTATCAATATTGCTTAACTTCGATGATCGTAAGAGAAGACGTGTTTTAAAGCAATGTGGCCATATGCCGTTTTGCAAAGAAACGAGCAATCATAATTTTCCTTTAAGCTCTTACATTGTCAATGACCATGGTAATTATTGGAGGGGGCGGTTTTTCTTTGCCCTTTACATAGTTTCTATATCAAAGTCTTTTCTCCTAAAATTTTTTAATGCAAATCAAGGCTATAGGACAAAGTCTTCCCTACTATTTTCATATAGCTAGATGAGGAGAAATGATGGATTTCTGTCTTTTCAAAGAACGCAACTATGTAATGATCACAAACTACCTGCGTATGAATTTGTACTCATGTCACATTAGATTTCCTAAATTGTTAAACATTGGTCGACTTAAAAACTCATAGAGGGCAAGCGTGTATTACCAAGCGAAGACCCAACTGAAGGAGAAGCCTAGTTGGTTTTGTTTGGTTTGTTTTACGACATATCAACTGCAATGTGTTAATACCAACAAAATTTTTGTTCGTAATATTTTTCAAAAATGTATTGCGCGTAACATTTATTTTTTTTAAAAATGTATTGTTGGTAATATGGTTTCCTTCAAAAATGTATTCCTGGCACTATTTTTACAAAAATGTATTGCTGGAATTAAAACCTATTTTTACAGGTTTTGACCCCAGGTTGTGGGTTAACTATTTGCCCATACCTGGGTCCCTAACAATTGCTACCACATCGGATCACCAGCAATTAAGAGGTGGTTCAACGCTCTTCAAAACCTCCTGATCAGAGGCCTTGCTGTTTGATGGAGTTTATTGTCTTACCCACTACGCAAGCCAGGTTGGTCACCCAAGGCACTACTTTGTGACCCACGCTATTTTATCAACATTTGCTTTTTTCGATCTCCATTTATATACGTTGCAAATTAAACTAAGCAATTCTGAAAATTATTTAAGTAAAAATTTTCGTGGATTTTGACGAAATTCTAGGTACTTTTGTATCGTTTTTGCCCAAATCCGCGAATTCTTTTTCATTATGCTATACCTAAAATATAATGATCTATTATGACATGTCTCTCATTTGTATTTAGATATATTTTATTTTTCTATTTGAATTGTTCACATATTTTGAATATAATCCATTATTAAACATGATTAGGTTACAATAAACTTTGTATTTCATGTGAATACTGTCTTACGAAATTTGAGAGGCAATTATAATGATGGGGCCGTATCAGAGATTCGTGGCAGCGCAATAGTTTCGCGGGTTCGTTGGTCATATATTCGATGATGGGGAACGAGATTCTTGCACCGGCCTTGAATCCATATATATATATATATATATATATATATATAGCTTTGTCTTAAAAAAATGTTTGTATTGCATAGATTAATTCTTTCTTTTGCGTCTTTTCAGGCTATTTTCAGAAAATTCTAACTTTCGTTTCATCAATATTCCCTTTTTCGCATTTCCACCTTCCTGATTTCCATTTTTTTGCATTCCCAGGCTTCTTCATCCATTTTCGATCACAATTCTTTAATTCTCCACATTTCCATTTTCTTATTAATTTTCCATGTCATCTAAAGACTTTTTTTAAGTATATTAATTTGTCCGTATTTTTTTTTTCAGTAATCTCTTTGCTTCTTTGAATACATCACTTTATAAATATTTTTGTTTCTTTTCGTTTAACCATTCCGTTTTTTTTTTAGACGAGGGCAAAACAGAAAACAAAAAGGGGAAAAAAACTGTATTCAGCATTTTTAAAATCATTTTTCCACATATCAGGACTTTAAAAAGAATATTTTCTTTTTCTTCACAATCGATTTGAATTTTGTTCATCTGCAAGCGCTAAGCAGATTTACGGACAAAGACTAACTGAACCCGAACCAAATACGTTTCCAAAGTCAATAGCATTTTGAAAAGTTAAGAAAATAATAAAGTAAAGAAAATTATATTTCATTCTCTGCTAAATTCTATATTCTTATCAAGTTTATTACGGGGATTGTAGAGAGACATATCTTCGAAACTACTAAAACAAAAACAGATTTTCCAATATGTAAATAAAATAAAAAGTATAGAATTCAAGCAATATGTTGTAAATGTATAAGAAATGCTAAAAAGCAGAGGAAAGTACGTACCCAATACTTCAAAGGTAAGCAACTGAAATCTACGCTGTATATTATCTTCCTAAACTATCTTCCCGATGGCATCAGTTCCCAACTAGATATTTATGCAGATGATAGCTATTTACTCCTGTCTGAGTAGCAAGTCCGACACATCCGACAAAGTAAAACTGGCCCCTGTTTTCGAAACGGATCGCTAATTATTAGCTCACTGGTTTAACGGATATCTTGTCAATTATAACGCCCCAAAAATAAAACTTTTAATCACCACGGAGAATAAGTGTATATTGTAATGATAGGTAAGAGTTGACTCCAGACATGAAGAGGTTAAGATTGAAGCATTCAGGGAAACATCCTCTCGAGCGACTGTTTCACAAAACAACAGCCTTTGGGAAGATTTGTATTTTATATCCCTGAGAGGGTCACCACCACGAAGCTGGCACGCTCATTTCAAACACAGACACTATGAGGGTACACAGTTGGCAAAAGTGATGTCAGATACCTGTAGAAAATAGCAAAATCCCACATAATCTGATGCAATCAGTTATACGTAATACAAATATTTTGTATTCTATGCCATTTTTATAATCCAAGATACTTGCATTTATAGTGTGTTATATCATTATGAAACATCCTGTATTTAGAGATCCTTGATAAATCTGTAGAAGAATCCGCAATGTTATAGTACTAACTTGGCATATAGGCTTCAGTCACATTCCCATGTAGGTAATCTAGCTTCCCTTTGCATTTTCTACTTCAAATATTTTCATGAAAATTGTTCTGAGAGCCTTTCCTCTTTGGTACCAGAGTTAAAAAACAATAGAGAGATTCAGATTTAAAAAAAAAAATCGTAAATCTGCGTTCGTAATTTCAACGTTCAAAACCTTGTTTCGCGAGTCCAATGACCGAAAACACCAGGAATGTAACTAAAAACGGTCAAAATTTGACATCATAACTAGTAACACATAAGTACCTCTTCGCCCAAGAAAATAGAAGCAATCCTCTAGTCTAAAGTAGAGTTCTTTTATTGCGGTAAGGAAAGGTAGTGATTGGTCATGACTTGTAAGGAAGCGTAATAAATTACCATATTTCCAGTTCTACTAAAGTCGGCCCGAACTTGATTTGCATTTTTCGACAGACAGCTTAGAAATACGAATTTTTCCAGGTAAGACATTATTTTCTCCGCCACCAGAATATCTTGACTGAAGTGTACCTAGATTCTACGAATTTTGTCGCTATACTAGATTGACAGTAAAATCTAATCATTTTACCGTTAAAATAGATGATACCAATAGTTCTATACCAATAGTTACTTCTGTCGTTTGGGGAACTTTCCACCATCTTGGTTCTTTGAAGTCAAATTTCAATTCCAATCATTATCGTCTCAATTATTGTTCCTTTATTGTTCTCACTCTTTAATAATGTTTGCCTTATATTCATTCTCACTTAGTTATATTCCTACGTGTTAGTGACTTTCTTGCCTTGCTTGGGGTTAAAAGATTATTTTTAATCGATTTCTCGCTAAAGTGAAAGTAGTGAGTTCGATACTCACTGGGTGCCCCATACTTTCGGCCTTGAGCCACATCTAAGCTACGCATGGAAAATCACTATAAGAAACGCACTCTTGTTTTCATTGAGTTTAAATGGTCTCGTAATTTTTAACACCCCTAAAGAATTTCGCTCGACTGTCGTCTGTAGCTACGAGATAATCAGCGAACATAATAGACAATGATTTTTAAATAGTCTCCAGTAGCCTAATGATAAAATGGTCATATGATCATCCGGGATTTTCTGAAAATAAATTAAATTAAAAAATGTCTTCCTCGGCGCTTTTTTTGGATTCGATATCTGAAATGTTTCACAATGTTTTTGGATAGACTGGATGAGTTTGTTTTCGATTGACAACGATTCAGTGCGACTTCTGTCACGGATCAATACTCATCCATTGTCACGTGAGACCCAGGCGTTAAAGTTATGTGAATTCACGCAGATAGTGGACAGGGCTGATGAACGACCTTGGATTGCGAACAAAGGTGTAGGATAATTTAATGGATCAATAAAAGGCGGGAACTGATGGACTGATTCGAGAATATTTCAAGTGAAACATTGATTCCTCTGTAGCCTGAATCAACCGAGCTTTTCACATTCAGTTTCTTCCATTTCAGCTTATGTTCCTTAGACAATTAATTTTAGTCGTTAAATCGATAGAATGAGTTTCATTTTTGGAGGAATATATCTTAATATAATCAACAGGAAGCATTTTTATCTTCCTTGTTTTCAGGAATTCTTTCAGAACTTTATGATTTTTCAGAGATTCCGATTATTTATTATCTGTGAATTTCCATATTTTTAATAAAAAATACGGGTGGGGGGGGATTAATAGCTTTTTGTCTTAACGTAAAATTTTCGGATATTTTAATTCGTATATTATAAATTACTTCTCAGAGATTATTCACCAATTTCGTAGATCAGTGCCAATCAAGTAGAAAAGTGCTGACAGCAGACAAGTATTAAACCTTGCGTTACTGAGAGGGTGAGATTTACATATAAGCCAAATGATTCTACCATGTTTAATAAATACACACACACACACACACACACATATATATATATATATATATATATATATATAAAATGTAAATTCTTTATATTCATATTTTATGTAAATTCTTTTCATATCGTCTGATAAGCTTAATAGCCTTATCATTAAATGAAGAAAGAAAATTTCCAGTGTCTCATATGCACGAGTTTGTCGTTGCTTTGAAATCTTCCTTGAGAACAAAAACAGTCTATCATTATTGTTTTGTTCCTGTTTAATATATTGTAATGTAATTGTCATCTTTGATAATGGCTTATGTAAGCCGAAAGCTTAGATCGGATTAAAAATATATATCAATATTGTGATTTTCTTTCTTCTTTTAATTATAATGCTCGTAAGCTTATCAGACGATATGAAAAGAATTTACATAAAATAAATAGACAAAACTTGTCTATATTATTTAATGAAACATGCCTCAATGAAAACATGCTGCCTAAATACACAATATATATATATATATATATATATATATATATATATATATATATATATATATATATATAATGAAATGGACTATATCTGTATTAAGAAATGAAATAAGTCCGACAATTATTTTAATATAATTTTTGTTTATACGTTATTTTTATAGACAGAAATATGTAAGTAAATACTCTGTTTATAATAAATAGTATTAAAAACATTTACATTTAATATAAAGAGAGCATATCCTCAAATATTTGTATCCATAAAGTAATATATATATATATATATATATATATATATATATATATATATATATATATATATGAGTTGCATCAGTAGATAACGTATAAACAATACATATATTAAAATATTTGAAAGGATAAAGACAAAAAGGATAAAAAAATATTTGAAATCAAAAACAATACACACACACACACACACATATCCCAATGATGATCATCAAGGCCAAGCTTGATACATGCTTCTCTGTATGTTTCTTTGACTTCATCAACTGTTCTCAAGTCTTAAAATGATTTTGGGCCCCTTATGTGATGAAAAAACAGAGAAAGAAGCATTCAAGGTTTCTTGGATGAACTGTATATACGTTTCCAAGTATATCTACCATTTTGACTCCAGGTTCAGTTAGATGAGGTTCTCCTTGCTTTCTCCTCTAAAGTTTTCCAGCCTTCTAAGTGTAGCATTTGTAAAATTCAGGATAAAAGAATGTTTTTGCAAAGTCATCATTTTGACACAATTCTAAAAATGCCCTTAGTGTTGTATTCTTACGAGCTTTGGCCAGTTTCTCTATTTGGTTTTAAAAGACCAAAATTGCTAAGATCTCTTTGATCCTGGCTCATCACCTTGCTTTCAATTTCACAGAGAGCTAAATTTGCAATCTGAGGGATCAATTCCAATCCTGTATGAGAAAGCCTCATTTGATGAAGAATATTCTCATTGAGAACCCTCTGATATTTATACCAAGGAATAACAGGATTGGAAATTTTGCAGTTGGTAATCATTACTGAAAACAAATCTCTGACTTGATTTGGAGAGTTTGTTGCAACTGCTTCTGCCAGTGTCATATCCCAATGATGATCACGTTCTGTAAGACCAAACCCAATACATGCTTGTCTGTAAGTCTCTTTGACAATTCCATCAAGTGTTCTCAAGTCTTAAAATAATGTTAGGCCCCTTATATGATGAAGCAACAATCTGAGAAAGAAGCGTTCATGGATTTCTTGGATGGACTGAATATACTTTTCTAAGTACATCTCCCATTTTGTTTCCAAGTTGAGCTGGATGAGGTTCACCTTGATTTGTCCTCTGAAATTATCCAGCCTAGTTGTTGTAGTATTTTTACACTTCAGAGGACATGATTGTTCTTGCAAAGATATCATTTTGACACGGTTATAAAAATGTCATTGGTTTTGCGTTCATAGTAGGCTCAGCCAGTTGTCTTGTATTATCTTCTGTGGAGTAAACTCATTGTTTATTTTCCAAGTAAAGCGATAGGTGCTGATCTGCAGGACTTAAGTCTTGAATTGAAAAGCTAAGGATCCTTTAGAGTGCCTCATTGAAAGACATCTATAGGTCCATTAGAAACTGCTGAAATTCATTTTGATTTTCCAGACCAAATATTACTTAGTTACTTCTCTTGTTAGTGCATTTACATATATATATACATTTAATTGACTTAATGCTGTTCCAGTTGTCTGCGCTATACCCCTAACTCTTGTTTTTTTCATACACTAATGTAACTCCACACAAGCCTTGTATTTGTGAGTATTAGAAAATACAATTATATATATATATATATATATATATATATATATATATATAATACAGTGGCATATAAACTGTCCATTCCCAAATATAGGATGCTCATTTATTGTTTAACATGTGGAATGGATAATTATTTTAGGTGTGACAAATGCAGAAACTTGTGTTAGGTATTAGTTCCATTTTGTCTGGAAGGAAAAGTACGAGTGGGATAGTGCCTGAAATCCAATACAACCAGCTACACCTCGCAAAAATACACAGTAGGATTCATTCATAGTCATATGCATGCAGAACTCCTTGTTTAAAATTTCATGCATATTAAGCGCTTCACCAAATGCTGATCTATTTTTCCAGTTGTGAACGATGTCGATAAATGTCGTACCCATTCCCAGGACTAGATAAAATTCTACTGTAAGCAAACGTGAGAGATAGACACCAAGGCAAAACCAATATTCATCTGCCCCGCGTAAGAAACAAAATATACACGAACTATATATATATATATATATATATATATATATATATATATATATTACAGGTAATATATCTGTTGGTATATTATCCAAGTGGATCCTAGTAATATCAAATATTAAAACTGATCCACAGAGAGCTCAATATATTTATTATAACAGAGCACATATATTGTTTACAGAAAAAAATGACCTCACATGGGTATAGTCTATTCCAAGCTGGGCTGCCTTCTTCAGATCACCAGAGAGCAAACACAGGATATCCAAACTTGAATAAGTAGATCACGTGATGGCCAAGGGAATGTATATATATGGGAATTAGCGTGGCGTCTAAGTAATCACTATATGGATACGGTTACTATTCGGATAACTATTCGGTGGTTACTTTTAGGAGAAGTATTATCGAGCAAGTACTGTTTGTTCGAGTGTTATACGAAGGCATCTGACACCAGCATTCTTCAACGCCGTTACTATAGTCGTAGCTGCGATTACAAAGTCTCTACTACCATAAGCATTACGAAATTGATAACAAGAGTTTGTTGACATTACGAAAGTGGCAACGAGTGTTCATTGACTTCACAAAAATATAAATATAATATATGCATGTATATTAGTTATTTTAGTGGATACCGTTTATTTTGTATATTTACTTATTTTCGTATATCAGCCTGAAAAATGGAGACCCAGGCTTGAATCATGCCGGGGATTGCATATTTTTCTTTAATATGATTTCTCGAATATTCAACTCCGTAGTCGAAACAAATAAATATAACGTTTAATAAATAAAAACATCGTACACTTAAAAACTGATATCTATTAAAATAACATTTAATGTAATAAACTGTGAAGGATTAATAAAAAAATCAATTACTTATATATATATATATATATATATATATATATATATATATATATATATATATATCAAATACCTATTTTTATGCCAAGATACGTGGATCATCCGGTTTCTCTATTTAAACTGTTGACCACTAATTCATGTCGGGTTAGTAATTTTTCACTTAGGTACAAATTACAACTTTCTCCAACTCATATCGCCTGACTTTAGCCAGCATTTTCGATGTGATAATTGTGCCTCCTTTCCGTTACTAATGACATCCCAATGGTAGACGGAAAAATTTGTAGTTCCTATGTATTTTCACTTCCTCATACTCACCATTTGGTTGTAGAAACACCTTTTCCCTTCACCCTCGGAAGCACCTATAAGTAATACTAGTAATCACCTTAACTTCAAAATCAACGTCCCTTACCAAACACGCTTCGTTCAGACAACATTTTTTTTCATTAGATTTTAGCTGTGTCTTTAAAACCCAGTAATTTTAAAAGTTACTCCAAAATTCGCTTATGGATTAAATGGAACTAATGTCTTAAATTCGGAACTTTTAGCTTCCATTTTTAAAACATGGTTGGAACTGTGTAGCGTTATTATTTCTATGTAATATGATGTCTAAGAAGGGAAGAGGGTTTTTTTCAGTAAATTTAAGCATTTCTCTATGGGGACGTTTGTCTAGAGAGGTTTTATATCTAAACCAGGCATATATTTGGTTTTAATGTTTATGTCTTTTTTTTAGATTTGTTTAGGAGGTGACTTAAATCTACTTAAAAAACACCTAACAAAAGCAAAAGTTAAATTACCTCTACCTACACATAAAATCATAATAATATGCCAGCTAATCACCAAGCAATATTTCTTTACTTTTAATAAGCAACATTACAGACAAGAATTTGGTTTACCAATGGGATCTCCTCTCAGTGACGTTCTTGCCTGTCAATTTTTAGAATTTCTAGAAGGTGATCCATTCAAAAACATTATCCCTACAAACTCTTCATGTTTCAGATACATAGACGACTCATTATTAATATATCCACAAAACCTTAATTTAACGGATTTTCTCTCCAAACTCAACAACGTTGAACCAACAATAAACTTCACTTTTGAAACTGAAACCAACTACATTCTTCCGTTCTTAGACATCATATTACATATGTGTGTGTGTGTGTGTGTGTGTATGTGTGTGTATGTGTGTGTGTGTGCGTGCGTGCGTAGGTGCGTGCGTGCCATTAAATAATTTAGACAAATTTTTCTACTAATTCTTAATATTATCCTCTGATATTTACGTACAAAGTATCCTTTTTAAAGGAAGAAAGAAAGTTACCATTTGATAAACATTCATTTTATTCCTAGTATTTTCAACATTAGCACAATATCATTTTTATGATCCTTTTTTTTTATTTCAGACAAAATTGTTGTGTTCGTCTGAAAAATAACATTTAAGCGTCTATCACTACATATGTAAAGATTTTTAATTTTCAGAAGAACACAACAATTTTGTCTGCGATAAAACAAGTCCCTGAAGATGATATTTAGCTAATGTCGAAAGTACTCGAAATAAAAAAATTAAATGTTAACTTCTTTTGTCATTTAATAAGGATCTTAAGGTACTTGTCCGTAAATATGAGAGGATCTTATGAGGAATAAGTAGAGAAACTATTGAGACACGTCTTAATGAAACATGCTGCCAAAATATAAGCAATACATATATATATATATATATATATATATATATATATATATATATATATATATATATATATATGTGTGTGTGTATAATTTATTTTTGATATTGAGCACTCATAACTATTACATCCCTTAATCTATATTTTTTATCATAGATATATTTTACTCTATACTTATATAGGTGTAAACGCTCCGTTTTGAATATTCAGAAACCTTATTTAAGCAAAATATATCCTCTCCTGCAGGATTTAAACCTTTGGTAGAGAGAACCATTTTTAGATCCGATGCGCTTTAACCCACTCGGCCATATTGAAGCTTCACCGATCAAGCAAATTAGAATAGTACCATTAAGCGAAATTCTTCTCGTCCTAGACGCTCTAAAATGTTCATCAAAGCTTCTATTCGAATATGAGTATCCACTAAAATAACGTTAAAATGATAAAACTATATATATATATATATATATATATATATATATATATATATATATATTTGTGTCTGTGTGTGTGTGTCTGTGTGTGTGTGTATATATATATATATATATATATATATATATATATATATATATATATATATATAATAAAAACTTAAACACTAATATTCCATGGTCATATCGTATTTACGATTCCAATGGAATAAATTATGACCATGGAATATTAGTGTTTAAGCCTTTTTATTATATTCTTACTCTGTCCTAGACATTGAGTTCTACCTGGATTCTTCCTCTTGGAATTTTTATTCTAAAAATATACATGTATGGGTATTTATATTTTGCATATGTATGTATATTTTCCACTAATATCATATATATATATATATATATATATATATATATATATATATATATATATATATATATGCGTGGATGTGTTCGTGTTGTTAGTGATAAATGATAAATAGAGACATTAAAAACCGAAAGCGAAAACAAGTCATCAATTTAAAAAAAAACGAAGATAACTGGCAAGTCCTTTTTTTTTTTTTTTTTTTTTTTTTGGTTTTTCTCGCAGCACACTGAAGCCAAAAACTACGCGCCTACAAATTACCTGGTGGTCGGACATAGACCGTTAATAAGTCGGAAAGACAATGAAATATTAAGTACACCTGCAGAAGCTCAGCGGCTGGGTTTGGTGTTAGCTGTCTTTTCTTCTGACAGGAAGACGATTCGCAGATGCACATGCGCAGTCTATCTTCCCCTTGGAATCTCTTTTCAGTTGGAGTCCGACATCTAACCAATCTTACGTACGGATAGACAAAAAGGTTAAAGTTCGAAACCAAACATTGGAAATCAATTTTATTTTTTGTTTTCTTATTCTAGAACAGAAACATGAAGAACTATTGAGAAATTTTATTAAGTTTTATGATCAAAAGCTTTCATTTGACATGCATGAAATATCTAAAGAAACATGTTTTTCTTCAGTATCTGTCTATATTTCTGAGATGATGTATTATGTACATTATTTACATTATTCGGACTATTGTCCTCATCTTTGGCGCCATATTTGTTACAACGTCTCAGCCTTTCAGTATCTGTCTATATTTCTGAGATGAGGTGTTATGTACACTATTTTACATTATTTGGACTATTGTCCTTATCTTTGGCGCCATGTTTATTACAACGTTTCGGCCGTTGTACGTTGATAAAGGCGTTGGTTTGATCCAGTGACAGGACCCAAAGAGTGTTAGTTTAATACCCGGTTATGGCAGTGGAGAAATTTCAGAGGGAAATTAACAGGAGATAGCTGATAACTGACATCCATTAATCACGTCACGTGGAACTAGAACAGTGTACTCCAGTGAGCGAAATAAAGGGTTCAGTTCGACATTTCAACCACCTGAAGAAGGCCGGAGCGTACAACGACCGAAACGTTGTAATAAAGTTTTTCACATTCTACAGTATTTTATTTTAACGCTATTTACAAATAGTCCTGAATAGCTAAGCTTCAAGTTATTTTTGTACTAATATAGGTATATCCCAGGGTTCTATTACTTAACCTACTTTGTCCTTATTTTTTTTTATAAATGACCTTCCTCGTGACATCTGTTCTCAACTTTATATCTATGCTTATGGTATAAGTAAGTCTGATAAGTTTGATAAACTGACATTTGTAGCAGATCTAATAAAATTACCCATATTCTTTTATCAACTGGGTTAAAAAAATACCTTGTTTATTTTAACGCCTCGTAAACGAAACTTCTCTCTGTTAACCATCTGAAAGACGGCTTCCTGCCTCCTATCAGCGTGGCTGCTACTAAACCCCATGAAAATGACACTCAGGCTATAATTCTCGTCTGATATGAAGTGGGAAAATAATATTGACTCGATTGCTATGTCTGCTGCTAAAAAAGTTGGTTCACTGTGTCGTATTAAACAATGTTTCTCCCCTGAATCTATGTTATATATTTATAAGTCTACTATTCGTACATGCATTGAATAGTGTTACAATATATGTACTCCTGCTGTCTATTTAGATATTCTTGATAAAATCCAACGAAGAATCAGCAATATTATGAGTCTTGAACTGTTGTCTCAGCTTCAGTCACTTTCGCACCGCCGCAAAGTTGCTTCTCTGTGCCTTTTCTATAAATACTTACATGGCAACTGTTCGTATGAGCTCTTCACCAGGCTACTCATTGGGGCTTGTTTTTAGAATTGTTGTTTTGATTCCCCTCCCCCCACAGACAATGAATTGTAAATATGGGGACTAGTTAGTATTTTCATAGAGACAAAGAGGTATTATGGTGATTGTATTAAGAAAGGTACGTATAAATGTGTTGTTTTGGTGTAAGGAATATTTTTTGTACGATTGGCTCAGTGTTTGCGACTAGCTAAGTTATAGTTAAGACAGAAGAAGACCGTCCTTTCCCCAATCCCCACTTCAGCCATGTGCCACATTTCTGTATTAAACAGAATAAATATCGCTCTTCACCAGGTTACTAGATTTTAAATTGTTGTTTTATTCCCCACCCAGGGACAATGAATTGTAAATATGGGGATAATTAGGGCTTCATGGAGATTCTAAGATATTATGTTGGATGAAGAAAGAATGCTAAGTAAGAAGCCGTTGTTTTGATGTGAGGACTATTGTTATATGTTTAGGGCTAGCTAAGTTTAAGACAAAAGAAGACCGTCCTTTTTCCCATGTCCATTTTTTGCCTTGTGCCACATTTTATATATATTACAAATAAATAATGCGCCTCACCAGGGTAACTAAACCTGAAGAATTTAAGTTTCTTTTCTTGTACTTCTCTCTTGTATAATTCTCTTCTGTCTCTAAACTTTCCAATCTACTTTGATCTTCAAAAATTTAAATACAATGTCAATTATTATCGACTGCCTTCTTGATCGCTCTTCTATTGTTACCACTCCTTAAAAAAGTTTCTCTTTTTTCGTATTCTATCACACACTCAGCAGCCGAATACTATTGACAGTAAGGAACATAAATGGACGATCAAACACTGTATTTTGCTATTTTTGCAGGAGAATCGTTTATAGTAATTTTCGGTATTTATTTGTGCATTTTGACGAATAAAAAATATTAACATAAAATAGTGAGCACAAAAAATGATATATTTGTTAGTGACAAATGATTTTCCATTAGGAAAACTTATTGGAAAACTTATTTCTATGTTATGGAAATGCATTAGAATTCAGAAAATATGATTTTTCTGTAGTTGGAAATTAATAAAAGAAAATTACAACCAAAAAGGTAAATGTTTTTCAATGATCAGAAAATGCAACAGTCGCTCATAAGTTTGCATTAAAAAAAGGACAGACAATAATGAAGAAAGGAACATTCAGTGGTCAGTAATTAATGCTTGCCTTGGTAATAAAACCATGCTGTTATGAGTATAATGTAAATGCATTTTTAAGGCTTTAACTATAGAAATAGATTTAAAATTAAGTAAAAACAATTCTCAGTGATCAGTACTTAAAAATAGCTTTTCTAACAGAATAAAGTATATTATATATATAACGTATATACATTTTTAATGATTTAACTATAAGATTGATATTCAAATCGAGAAAAAGGGATTATTAGTGGTCATGAATCAATACATACATTGTTAACAAATTAGACTTCTTATAAGTACAGTGTAAATGCAATTTTAATGATTTGACTATAGGGAGGGATTTCAAATTGAGAAAAAGGAATTGTCAGTGGTCAGGAATTAATAAGGGACTTTCTGGTAGAATAAGGCTATTACATGTATAATCTACATGCATTTTTTAAGTATTTACCTATGAGAATGTAACCAATGTTTACAAATAGAACCAAAAATAAAATCGACAAAATTTACCTACAAACATATGTATAAACCAGAGTGTAACGCCTCTAAATTTCAAACTATAAACTCGAGTTTCAAATACAAGTATAAAGAGTATAATTATTTCGCTATAATCTAAAGTATTAATATAAGCGTTGATTGTTTATAGACTCAAGTACGAACACAAAGACTGAAGTAACAACACAGCATTTGCCTATAGAATCTCGCGAACAAATTTACCCAATCTTATCTACAGACACAAGTACAATCCAAATTAAAATTTAGCTACAGTCTGAGGTATAAAATCAACGAAGGTTTACCAATAATCTGAATCATAATTTTGGGTAAATATAGATCAAATATGGATCGAAATCCACCAGAAAAAGATAAAAGATAATAAACCTTTATCCATCTAACATGCTTCACATTTATTAACGTTTCATCAAAGAATGAGATATGAAGAAAAAGAATAATTAGATTCTAGTATTTTTACTTTGTTGTTGGTTGATTTTCATAGGGTAATTAGGAAGCACGTGCATTCGACATATAAAACAACGTTAGTATAATTTGTGGCCATCTGAATTGAAGGAGAGATGACACGTCCCTTCGAAGTCTCAAGAAATCTACAGATTCCCAGCCTAACTGAAAAACCGTAAATATTGCTTTATATATGTAAGTGTTTAGTAATTCTACTTTGTCTTAACTATAAACCCAGTATTTATTTATAGATTAAAGTATTTACTCGATCAGAATTTACCTCAAGTATAATAAATAGGAAAATATTATTTCGATATTAGATCATCCTGCAGGTGTTTTTATGTCAGGACATCGGCCAAAAGCATATGTTTGGAATGGTTGCAGACATATAAAAATTAATTTTGACTTCAATCATAAACCAAAAAAAAATTGGAGGAAGTTGAAATTGAAAATTGATTAAATTATTTTTTTAAGGGAGATATATAAAATACTTATTCATTTTTGCTTTAGTTAGTCCTACTTGTTTATTAGTTTTGCATTTTCTTTGGAGAAAATTCCTTTTTACATAAAATTAATATCATTTTCTCTTTTTTTTCAGGTAAGTGACGTTTATTTTCAATTACAACCGACACAGGCTATTCTACGTTCAGGGTAAGTTTTTTTTTTTTTTCTTTATAGCTTCCATGTTTCAAAGTAAATGTTGATCGGAATTTTGTAAAATTTTGAGACTGAATACACATTTAAAGAACTTAGTTGACCTTATGAGTTTCATTTTAAACGGTGGAGACTATGTGTATATAAAAAGAAATGTCTTCATCATCATCATCATCATCATAATCATCATCATCTTAATCATTATCATAATCATCATAATCATCATCATAACCATCATCATCATAATCATCGTCATCAACATAATCATCATAATCATCATCATCATCATAATCATCATCATAACTATCATCATTATAATCATCATCGTCAACATAATCATCAGAATCATCATCATCATAATCGTCATCATCATCATCTTAATCATCGTCATAATCATCGTAATCATTATCATAACCATCATCATCATTATCATAACCATCATCATCATAATCATCATCAGCATCATCATCACAATAATCATCATCATAATCGTCATCATCATCATCATCATTATAATCATCGTCATAATCATCATAATCATTATCATAGTCATCATAATCATCATCATAACCATCATCATAATCATCATCAACATAATCATCATAATCATCATCATCATAATCGTCATCATCATCATCATAATCATCGTCATAATCATCATAATCATTATCATAATCATCAAAATCATCATCATAATCATCATCATCATAATCGTCATCATTTATCATCATCATAATCAACGTCATAATCATCATCAAAACTGTTTCAATTTGAGGTCATGAATTAAAATGTTCTCTCATCTTCAGTCAATATTTTGACAGCCTTTTCTGTCCTCTGCGAGTTTGCGGATTCGTTGCAGATCTTCCTTGATTGTAAAATTCTCCAAAGAAAAAGTGGAATCTTTCTGCCTTTTTCTTTGAATGTCTCAGTTCAGCGTTGTGACTATGGTGGTTCTTAGATGACCTCTGAAATTTTATAAATCAATCCTTTCAAAGTAAAAACTCCATGGCTTTGTTAGCTGGGCATTTTAGATCCATTCGCAAAATATATTCAAAAAGTTTCCATCTTGCTTTCAAAGTGAACTAAGACAAATGAGATTGTTGACATCTTCTCTATAAGTTCTTGTTGGAGATCTTATGAGGCTACCTTTTGCCTATCAGAATTCAAAGTTGTCGTCTATGAAACTGTCTAGCCCATGCTCTTCCTTCTTTGTAACGCTCCAAGTTCCACAGTTATAAGTTAAAACTGTTTTCACCAACGTGTTATACAAGTCTTAACGTTACGAAAATGACCATAGAGAAGTAAACTGAAACACCGGACGACATTCTGAACTAAATTTACTTACAGCAGGTGAAAATTATATATATTGCATATGCTGGCCCAGGATAGAAAAACTATTGATCAAAACAGATGGTGGGGATGGTTAAAATAGCGTAGGTATGGTTTCTGACAGTGAGATGTTGCTTTTCTTTAATCGTTGATATAAGACCAAAAGCTGCGAAGACACTCAGACGGTTCCAAGAATAAGAAGTGTCAGGATATTGCCTTTACCCAGATTAGTTAGTAAAGCAGACAGGCAATGGGAATGAGATTTTGGTCAGTTGGTTGATAGGCGTCTTCATCTCTCTTAATCCTAGAAAGGATGCTACAACTGTCCAACATAAAATAAATCAAGATAAAAAATAGAAAATTATTGGTTGTTGATGCAGTCTATAATATTAACGAATGGGACACTGTAATCGTTAGAAATTAGTTATATATACTTCAGAAGATATTGTAAGAATATATTAGTAGGCAAAATGTTTATTCTAAAATCGGACATTATTTTCCAAACTACCTAAGTTAAATTCTGAATGGCATTGATATAAAATTAACAAACACGACACTTTAATAATTAAGAATGGATAATATATCTTGTTTGAAACTAATAAAACATTGGTTTAGAATAAAAGTAAAAGGTTATATTTTCAAAACAACCTAATCAGATAAATTTTGAATGTGATAAATAAAAAATTTAAGACGTCCTTTTAATAATTAAGAATGTGTAATATATCTCTGTACGCTTAATATGATAATGGATTAGAACACAATTAAAAAATTTATTCTAAAATTGGACATTATTTTTCGAACTTATAAAATTTAGATTGAAAATCAATAGGTTCAGACGCCATTAATTCATATAATATTACTGTGAAAGTTCATATAGTTTTAATATAATATTTATGTTTAACATCAAAAATGATATGGACATACATAAAAATCAGGCGTACCAGCTTAGTTATAAATACAGATTCGTAATCAGCGTATTCAGTTTAAACTAGAAGAGCATTATTTATCTGGTCAGTAGGCATATTTTCTTCCTTGTATAATTAGGAAAAAAAAAGTGTCTTCATCCATGAGTATTAAGGTAAAATGTCCACTTGATATAAAAATCATCCTTTTACCCATAATGGAAATTCTTTGTGACTCCATTTTCTCATGAAGCTTTTAACGTATACAATTAACAAGAGTATCGTGAAAGTGTCACGTTCTATGAAGTTAAATTGAAAGGTGTTTTTTTTTGTTATTTTTAATGAATGTAGAGACGAAATGAAGCGGACTTTGCCAATATGTTTAAGAAGAAACGTTTATAATATTTGTATATTGAAAAGTTTGACGTACGTGAGAGAAAAGGTGAAATTTAGGAAAAATCGTTAGGGAATGAAGTATGAAAAGCTCAAAGATCAATGACCGGGAATCATAGTAAACGATAGAGAAAGGTGAACGCTTCTCGGCGAAGAGACCCTACCGAGAGATATCTGTAGCGAATAAACACCAAAATGTATGTGGGTGGTGCATAGCGAAAGAAAACAAGATAAAAGAAAGTTAGAATAGGTTGGGCGATTTAACGAGATTCCATACATTGCAGTCACAATTATTTTAAGAACACACACAGACACATACACGTATATATATATATATATATATATATATATATATATATATATATATATATATATAGGAAATGTACAAAGTCCGATAATTATTTTAAGACAACTTTTTCATGTTTATACGTTCTTTTTATAGATACAAATATTTAAGTAAATGCTCTGTTTATAATAAACAGTATTAACGACATTTACCGGCCTGAATGTCCGAGAAATTTTCATCTAACCTGTATCCTATACGGAACCCTCATAGCCTGACGTGCTTTTACCGATTGAGCCACAGAGGAACGTTTCGGTTAGCAAGGTCGATTTCACTGTTTTTTAAACTACAATTCTCCATGATTCTCTCACGTACATTCATATCTGCTTGATGCGTATCAAAATGTAAACAAAGTCCGGCTATAAAAATAGAAAAAATATATATAATCTATAGAAAGAACGTATAAGCATAAAAAATGTCTTTAAAAAATTATCTGACTTTGTCTATTTCAAAATGTGACGTCATTTGTTTACATTTAGATAGGCATCAAGCAGATATGAATGTACGTAAGAAATTCATGGAGAATTGTAGTTTAAAAACAGTAAAATTGTCCTTGCTTACCGAAACGCTCCTCTGTGACTCAATCGGTATAAGCACGTCAGGCTATATGACGGTTCCGTATAGTATACAGGTTCGGTTCCTATCAGAGGATATATATATATATATATATATATATAAATGTGAAGTAGGCAACATTAAATAAGATATGTTTCTCTATACGAGACTGCATATTGAAATGTGTGTGAAAATACATGTAATATTTATCTTTGATCGTTGCAAACTGAAGTTCCCTTAAATGACTAGAAATCGGTTCTATCAAACGAGAAAAGGCGGGAATGAGTAAAAAAAAAAAAAAACAAACCTAAAACGATATCATTTAAAAGGAATGTAGCAACATTCGAAAGTAGTCTGAAAAAAATATACAAATAAAATTGAACTAAACTGCTGGCTATCTTCACTGTTTTGCACAGGGCCCGGAGTAGACTCCAGCTTAACATCTTGGAGGCAGTTATTCTTAATATACAACGTCGCGCCGTGTCTAGGCAGAGAGAACTGAAGCATGAAATCGCATATCTCGGTTAATCTGTCGCCAATTCTAGGCCTACATTTGGGAAAATATTTAATTTTTTCTCATTCCCAATTTTGTGCTATTTTAAAAATCAGTTGTTGAAAATAATTTTTTTTTTCAGTTTTATCCCCATGATATATTTCTGAAGATGAATCGATCGAAAGATACCTTAAGTTATAATTTTATTCGATATGTTAGTATTGTAGCCTATTTTAGCAATAAAATATGACCACATTTTTTTAATTTTCTTATCACACACACATACACACACACACACACACACATATATATATATATATATATATATATATATATATATATATATAGATAGATAGATAGATAGATTATCCCTCGCCGATACTATAAATACTGCTGCTGTTCCGGTTGCTGCTGTTGTTGCAGCTGCTGGATGTACATGCTGCTGCTGAGACTGGTATTGCTGCTGCTGAGATTGCTGTTGCAGTTTCCACTTCCGTTGACTCAGCTTCTGCTGGTGCAAATGTTTCTGCTGTCGCTGCTTTCCTGGGACGTCCTGCTCTTCACCATCTCCTTCCATCCATTAGGATTTTGCTGCTCTTTACCTCCTTCATTTCTTTGGTGATGTTCGTTTGGTTTCGCATGCGGCGCCGAGTTTCTTCCTAGACACCCCATGGACAAGTGCCCGCTGGCAACATAAGTCCACGAGTGGGACCTTCGTCCCTCTACGCTCACGGAGATTGGTCGTTCCCGGAAGGTTAACGGGTCAGGAATATCAATGAAGCTTTTTCGTGTCACCATCACTTTGAGCAGTTAGTATCCGGTGGCAAATTCTTCTTTCCTAATTAACGGTGGGACAAACACGACGGTTCCATACTTCAAGATAAAAGCCCCAAATTGTCTCGGTAATGGCGCCACATGCAGCGTCACTCTCGTCATGTGAGTCCTTATGAATTCCATTTGCAACCTCACCGATTTGGTGGTGAGGATGCTTGTCACCAATGTCTTCGCTGCGACATGGCCTTGATTCTTTTGTCCATTGTTATTCATGATGACGGCCGTCTTTGAGTATAGAATCCAGAGGTTAGCAGTGAATATTTCGAAGACAGTAGGAAAGCGTTGTTCAGGTTAGCAGTGGATATCCCGGTAAAAGTAGCAGAGCGTAGTTCAGTAGTTCTTCCTTCTGTTCCTCTTCGCCTGACAAGTTGGCACTGGACATTCGGAGAGAGTAAACAAAATGGCCATCTTTATACACAACGGATTGAATATTTTACGTGTTTTGATTGGTTAACCTTCTATTGGTAGACTATAAAGTGAGTCTAGTCATTTGGGCTAGCTCACTAGTACATATATATATATATATATATACACAAAAAAAAAAACTGCAACACATTTGCCCCTCGGTTGTGGCTTTTCAGAGACTCATCCATTACCACCCCGCTGACGCCAATTAGTTTTCTGGATTTAACATCCGTATTCAGCAGGGTGTTTGTTCTGGTGACCACCGCCTCCGATGTAGAAGGTATGGTGAAAAGTTTATCCCTGTATATGAAGTCCTGGTAACGCACTCTTTGGTCTGTCTGATGCTCACGCCGACGGGTTCGTAGATACGGTGTGCTTCACCTGCTGGGGAGACATCACCTTTACTTTTTTTCTATAAAAAGAGATAAAAATTTCAACCCTTAATGAGAATAACTTGCAAAATTGTTCCCCCTACTAATTTATACACAAAAAGACACGAATGCATGCTGGTTTTTTTTTGCTACCCAGTAAGATTAGACCGTATTCAACTTAGTTCTGTTCTTTCTTGTCTCGAAGCCACAACGCTGCGATCGCTTGTTTGTATCCCCTTTTATATGTTAGCACCATTCATGGTCTGTTAACTTTTTGGATTATTACTGTTGTTTTGCCTTACATTTAATGATTGCTTGCTTAATATTATTTTTACCCTTTTATGTTCTGTTCTTTTTCTTGTTATTGTTTATTGCAATCTTTGTCAATTCTGTTTGTTTTGCAAATGAGAGTTAACCGTGACCAGTTACTGTATAAAATATCCTTCTTTCGGGCCTCGTGAACTGGCGCTACATGATCACAAGCGAACTATACTAAATATCAGAAACCACATCACTTGGAGACTTTCAAGAAAAATAAAAACTGAAATTGGTAACACATACAAAAGCAAGAGAAAATAATGAAATAATCAAGATAATGAATTTCACCAAAACTAAATCAAATAAAATGTTAGGAAGGAAATCCCCATCAATACTGGAAAGATCGATAACAGCTACTGGAAATGGGGAAAAAATTCCGTCTGTTTTAAGAGAAACTTTATAAAATTTAAAGCCAATATTTCCTTACAAGGAAACAGCTAATACTATAATTATGTTTACATTAGTGGCTCTTGAACAATGTATATAACAATATATTGAACAATATATTCGGTAAGCTCTAGTATATAAACAGGAGCATGCGCCTACAAATATCTGGGATTAATGGACACCTATCATGGCGGCCTGGTTTAATATCTCTTCAGCGATCATCCGACTACTTCTGGAATCGTTGCTACATATCGTCGGATAATAAGGGGAGCGGGGATTAATGTACGATTCAAGTCACTTATCCTACGGCTTTTAGCTCGTTTGTGTAAGTTTTAGAGTCTAAATCCTTTTGGGGGTAAGTAAAAGAGAAAGAAGATTAGTTGATGGATTAAATAAGTTAGTACTTCTCTAGTAAATAAAAATATTCTCGTATGGATATATCGTCTCTGTCTCTTCCAGAGTGAGACAATTTCTCAAACAGAGAGAGAGAGAGAGAGAGAGCTGGATGGAGAAATAGAGTAGAGAAAGGGAGCATAAAATATAGACCGAGAAAGACAAAGAGGAGAGAGAGAGAGGGAGAGGGAGAGAGAGAGAGGGGGAGAGGGAGAGAGAGAGAGAGAGAGAATGTAAGGAGTGAGAAATTCCAGCGAGGGATAATAAAGAAAAAGGGATACAGACATGCATACAAGGGGAGTGAGAGAGAGAGAGAGAGAGAGAGAGAGAGAGTGATAGATAGAGAGATAAATTTATAGAGAGTGATAGAGAGAGAGTGATAGCGGGGAGAGAGATAGTGTTAGAGAGGGATAGAGAGATTGATAAAGAGAAAGACTAATAGAGAGACTGATAGAGAGGTGGAGAGGTAAAGAGAGAGAGAGAGAGAGGGGGGAAGCCAGAGGAAAATATACAAGCTTTCAAATTGTACTGATTTCGGTAACCTGTTTTTCAATATAGAAACAATCATCCGATCTGACGCAATACAATCATGCTAATGTTTTCGCTATGTTTAGCAGATATGTTTCGTTGTTTAGCAATATATTTTTTTGTTTGTTTTTTTTTTTGGGGGGGGGTATTTTTGAAAAAAAGTCTCCCTTGTCTTTCCCCGCCACCGACTTTCTCTCGGAGTCGCGTGAGTCTTCAAGTAGCCCAAAGAAGAAATGATCAAAATAACTTCTTCATCGGGCAGAACTCTGTCTTCAAAGCAAATATTAAAATGATGCCTGAGAATTCCTTCTAATTCGACGAAAATGAAATTTAAAGAAATGTAAAAAAAAAAAAAAATATAAAGATGGCGAGTAATATTTAAAATAGTACGATTAAAATCGTAAAATTCTTTTTACTTTTATCATTAGTGCGTCTTCAGGCCTTGAATTCAACTCAATCAATGGCAGAAAATAGATTCTCTGGAAACGGTTGCTATTTATAACGATTTCAAATATTGTTGAACGTTGGAAAATGACGATTTTTAAAAAGGGTTGCTAAGTGTGCTTTAAATTTTTGATTTCTCTTTTAATACACTTCTTTGATTTGTGTATTAATCCAAAATATTGTATGCTTCTAGTGTTCTTCTAGAATGGTTTAAACTTCAAAAAATATCGAAATAACAATCATAAATATAAGGTTGCTACTAAATTAACATCACGGTCCCACTTTACTGTTTACTGTTGAAGTAGCTAACTGCAACCGCCACTTCTACTTCAACAGCTTCTTATCTTGCACTTCCTGCCTATGGAAGTTCCGTTTCCTTGCTTCACTAATAACTACAGACTGGTCAGAAAGTGTTGTTACTCCCTACCAAAAAGGAATGGGAACAATAGAAGAACCAGTAATACAGTAATACAAAGTCCATGTACTGGATTCAGTTTTATTCACTTTCATTGACGCTGTCACACATCGAGAAGCTTCTCTTCAAACTGTAATAGCTTGTGTCAGCCATCTGAAATTATATTATATAGGTGTCACATGACTTTCGGACTAACATGGACATTTAAGTATTGCATATAAAAGGTTTTAGTCTATAATTTATTATAACTTGTCTTTGCTCTTAAGACAACCTTTCACCTCTTATAACCTCCTGCCTCTGTCTTGCGTATCTCTTCTGCATATCAGTCTGTGCTACCTGGCGGTGCCAACTTAAGATTTTAAAACCATTCAACGTGCCAATACCATACGTATTTTTATACAAATCAAGGTCAATATATTTTATATAGTAATTTATATACATTATTTACATTATTCGGACTATTGTCCTAATCTTTGTCGACGTATTTATTACAACGTTGGAATGTCAAACTGAACCCTTTATTTCGCTCACTAGAGTATACTTTCTAGTTCTACGCGCCATGTATAATGGACGTCAGTTATCAGTTATCGCCTGTTAATTTCCCTCTTAATGTTCTCCACAAATTAAACTCACACTCTTTGGGTCCTGTCACTGGATCTAACCAACGCCTTTATCCACTGTGCCATGTGTCCTTGGGGACATCTATGTATGAATTTCTGGGTATTATAAACCTAAAGTCTTCAGCAACCATTTTTTTTACCAGTGCCCATATTGCTTTTTTTGCTGTTATCATTGCATGTTTTTTTTTACCAGAGCTCGTATTGCAATTTCCGTTGTTATTATCGCTTTTCTCTGGCATACACGGTTAAGGCAGTGGAGAACTTTCAGAGAGAAATTAACAGGAGGTAACTGATAACTGACATCCATTAAACATGGAACGTGGAACTAGAACAGTCTACCCCGGTGAGCGAAATAAAGGGTTCAGTTCGACATTCCATCCACCTGAAGAAGGCTGTTACGTACAACGGCCGAAACGTTGTAATAAATATGGCGACAAAGATGAGGACAATAGTCCGAATAATTTAAATAATGTACATAATATCTCATCTCGGAAATATAGACAGATAGTAATTTATAGTATATATAGTTTAGTATATATTAAAATTGAAACAGCTAAATATCTTCTTTGCGTTGTAGAAGTTATTGTATCGGATTTCCTGATGTCATTTGTGGCTGGGTGCTATTGGAAATCGCTTGGCGTGCGTCTGGCATGCGTGCTGTAGGTATATGACAGTGAAAACTGAACAAGTTCCACACAGAGTTAGAGAAGAATCCAGACAACAAAGGTGTGGTTATATATTAGGTTGGTGCAAAAATAATGACGTAATAATGTCGTTTTTTAACGTCAAAAACGACATTATTACGTCATTATTTTTGCACCAACCTAATAGATAAATACTGAAAACTCTATGGATAGAGAACACTATTAGGTTGGTGCAAAAATAATGACGTAATAATGTCGTTTTTGACGTCAAAAACGACATTATTACGTCATTATTTTGCACCAACCAATAGATAAATACTGAAAACTCTATGGATAGAGAACACTATTAGGTTGGTGCAAAAAATAATGACGTAATAATGTCGTTTTTGACGTTAAAAAATACGTCAAAAAAATTCATAATTACGTCATTATTTTTTGCACCAACCTAATAGCAACAAAGAAGTTTTAAGGGAAACAGTACCAGACAGGTGATTTGTACTTCAACTCAGAGAGAAACAGTGTAAATTTCGAGAATTCATAATGAAAAAAGAGGGCTTAGAGAATTTGACACTCTCAGAACGTATTGCAGAGGTAAACGACAGCTCACCGAACGAACTAACGGCATAATCACCCACATCCTGAAAGAAATCATAGGTATAACTGATGAGCGGAACTATTTCATCAGAAGATTAAGAACATGAAAAAAACAATAAGTGTTTATCAGATGAGGACGCAATCCAGGTTCGGTTCCTCTTTGATATGTGAAGAATAGCAGGGTTTGTTTACGCAAAACGACTATATTTTACAGCCACAATATTGCATTTTCCCCAGGCGTGTAAAGCTAGACGCACAGGTTTTAAATGCGTGATACTGTTCTTTCGCATGAGGATAGCGTGGGCCCGTAAACAGTGACCATGTTGAGAAGCCCCCGCGTGTTTCTCGCTTAGTAAACAGCCAAGGAACGAATGATAGAGAGCGTGGATTACGCACGAGACGAGATCAAGGGGATGGGAAATAGCAGGAAAAGACGAGATTGCCTCTGATGGAAGCTCATTGACAAATCGTTTGAGGAGAGTTTATCAGTAAAAAAATATAGACAAAGAGCAAAAGAAGAGGAGAGAGAGAGTTAGAGAGAATGGAGAATAGATACAGTAAAGCAAGAAAGTTATGACTGAGAGAGAAAGAGAGAGAAAGATTAAATAGATAAATAGATTGAAAGGAAGTTGGAACGTGAAATAATAAGGGAAAAACGATATACAGATAGATAGATAGATAGAGAGAGAGAGAGAGAGAAAATGACAAAGACAGAATAGAGCCAGAGGAAGATAGAGTAGAATATAAACTAAATGAGCAGTGAGATTGAGAGAAGATTGACAGATCTGAGAAAGAGAGAGTAAAATATTGACCAAGAGACCGAAAAAGAGTGAGGGATGTAACGGGAGAGAGATAGAGAGAGAGAGAAAGAGAGAGAGAGAGTGAGAGAGAGAGAGAGAGGTAATAAAGAAAGCATTGAAATTTGAACCGAGACATAATAGATATACACACAAATACACAGAGGGAAGAAGAGAGAAATTAGAGTATACATCAAAAGAACAAGAGACGGCGAGAGAAAAGTTACCGAGAAAGAGAGAGTGAAGATGAATAGAGCGATTGAGAAAGAGAATGACAGAGAGAAAATGGCAAGAGAGAGGGAAAATTGGACCGAGAGATGAAAAAGTAGATATACACACAAGCACACGGGGGGGGGAGTGCGTGTGGGTGTGAGAGAAAGAGATGATGAAAGCTAAGAGTTTATAGAGTAGAATTCAAAATCAGAACAAGGAAGAGCTAGAACCATTGACAAAGAAAGAGACAGTGATATGACCAAGGCAACGTTAGATAGAAAGAGAATATGAACCGAGTTTGAGAGAGAGAGAGAGAGAGAGAGAGAGAGAGAGAGAGCTGTATATAGAGAGTGAAGATAAAGAGAATGAAAGTTTGACTGAGAGAAATACAAAGAGACAAAGAGAGAGAAAGAGGGGTAGAGAGAGAGAGTGAACCAAGAGAAATACATAGTAGAATATAAATCAAAAGAATTAGAAATTGTGGGAGACGATTGACTGAGAAAAACAGAGTAAAATATAGATGGAGAGAATGAGAGAAAGAAAGAGCAAAAGATTCTGAGTAAATATTGATCAAGAGAGAGAGAGAAAGAGAGAGATTAACAGTATGAACCAAGAGGGTGTGAAAAACTTTGTAATTCTCTGAATATTTAAACTTCCCATTAACTTTAGGCGCTACACAATCTTCCGAATCTGGTATTATTTATTATATTTACTTTTTTGGCATAATCACGAACAGGTTAAGTAATATTGTTTAATTCGAGTTTAACATGATGATTTTGAAATTCCTTTCCTTTCTCCGAGTTTAATTTACATATTGCGCTGATATTTATATATAGGGAAGATTTGGGTTCATGCCGTCACCAAAAGCAGTGGTAGTAAGTGAACACTAGTCAAAACTTGAAATCGGTCAGCAGATTCAAAACTTTGTTGTCTTCAGAATATTTATCAGTTAGAGAGCCAGTTCTTCATGTGTTTGGGACGTCAAAATCAAACAAATATTTGAGTCAGTTATGTGCCCTGCGTGATACACGCCTAGGCGATCATGTATCTTTCGATACATGACAGACGAGGCAGCTTTTCTTTTTTAGGTTGCCATTTTTTCTGCGGTAGACCAGTTACCCATGGAAGGCTATAGTACCCGGTCTGTCCTGCTAGTTACCCATAGCTGGGGGAAATCAATCATCTTATTCAGTTTGTATCCACTTTTTTTAAAATGTTCATTCCATTTAAATAGGTGTAGATAGGTACTATCGTTTGGTCTACACTCCTCTCTGATCCTTTGAACAGCAATAGAGATTTATTTCTTGTTGCCTGTATACAATTGGAGTTTCCGGTTCCTTCTAAAATCTACTTCAACTCGATAGTTCTAACGTGTCCGCCTATACTGTGAATTTTTTTTTATAGACCAGTTGCTATCCAAGGCTGTAGAACCAGGTCTGTCCTGCTATTTATTTTTATAGTACTTTTAGTCAAGAAAGGCATATTCGCCGTTTTCACTTCCCCTTTGATAAGACTTACTATATTCATAATATCACAACAATCTAATAAACGGACGGGACAAAATATCTGAAAGAAGAGGAATACCAAACATACTTTGTTCTCAAAGATATTTTTATACTATTGAGTCATATATGAAATTATATACAAATATTTACACGTTTCCCATCGCACTGAGAAACTCCAACACATGTATACAACAACAAGCAGTGTGAAAAGGAAGGAGACGTGGAGTCTTACTTGTAATAAGTCCAACGTCTACTCCTGCTCAAAAGACGAGGCGGAGTGTGTACTGAGAAATAGGCGAACCTATCTACATTTATCGGAGGTGGTGGGGAAGTAAATAAATATTAAATTACATTTCTAAATTTATGCGAATATATTAGAAGTATAGGTTTGAAATAGAATTTATAAGGAATCGTAAAAGAATCATAAACTGAAAACAAGAGATAAATATCTATTTCAAATACCGTGGAGTAGTCTGAACGGAGCGATAGGCAACCCTACCTACTCTTATATTTCTAACCATATTTTCCTTCTTCTAAATACTTTTAGGTGCTCTCCTCCATATACACGTCCACACACATACACACACATATACATATACTTATATATATATATATATATATATATATATATATAATTATTTTTTATAAAAAAAAAAATATAACATAAGTATGTTATAAAATCATTACAAAAATAGCCATTTTGTTTCAACACACTCTGTGTCTTATCAAGTGATGATGTTGAAAATAAAATAAATGGTTTTAAAAGTTTCAGATTAATTAACGATCCTACACTAGGGGGAAACATTGTTACAAAAGCTAGAATAACCAATCAAAAATGAAGTATAGAAAGATTCAAAAGCTTGACAACGAAATCATGTTATAATAGCTATTCAGATCTTTAAATACGTGTAATATTAAAAATAATTTATACTAACCAATAATTATAAAATTATATGATAAAATTTAATATTAAAATTAAAAACTGGCAATTTTTAAATCCAAAATTAATAACTATTAAGTTTAAAAACTACAAAATTAATAACTATTAAGTTTAAAAACTACAAAATTATTGAGAAAAGAAAAAATATATATGTTTATTCAATTCATTTTTTCACTGAAATTACGTTCGACAAGACAATATATATATATTTCATTGAATAATATAAACATATTGTGTCTACTTATTTTATACTTTTACAGTTGTCTAATCTGTTTCTTGATCTTAAGATGAATTTCCTTAGTTTCTTTACGTCAAATACTTTCGTCCTTTTCTAAGTTTATCTTCAGTGGTAAATTACAAACTTATTATAACTGCGATAACATCTACATTCAATTAGAGAAAAAACACAAATAAAGTGCACTAAAAAAGAACTTTAAAATTTCCTTTAGTTTCAAATATGAACTTAACATTAATAATAAAATCCCTTTTCTTTTTGCATTTATAGTCACTAATGATAATACATTTACTTACTCCCCATATAAAAGAAAATCGCATCGCAGCTGGTGACGTCACACATGATCACGCGAAAGTGAAAAACGAGAAGTATTAAGTATGGGAATCCGTTGGTATAAACCGATGTCTTCTGTTATAAATTATAGGCATTTAATAATGCTTGTGGAGATTTCATATTTTATTTTGTTCAGTTTAGGTATCAACTGTTTTATATGTATAGCTTCAAGGATTTTTAATTTTTGTTTTCGTTTCCTTTTCTCGTGAATACGAGTTTGTCGTTACTTTGAGCTTATCCAAGCAGCAAAAGCAGACTATTATTGTAGTTTCGTCTGTGTGTCATCTTTGATAATGGGTTATGTAAGCCGAAAGCTTAGATTGGATTTAAACATGTATCAATATGGTGTTTTCCTTTCGTCTTTCAACAATAATGTGAAAGGGACTTACTTAAAATAAATATACAAAACTTGTCTATATTATTTAATGAAACATACATTTATGAAAAAAATTGCTTAAATAAATATACATACATATATATATATATATATATATATATATATATATGTGTGTGTGTGTGTGTGTGTGTGTGTGTGTGTGTGTGTGTGTGCGTGTGTTGTGTATATATGTATGTATAATCAATTCACCCCAATCAAGTCGATAATGCCACTATGACTCAAGAGACTACTTGGACTGAAAGAGAATGAAAAGTCTTTAAAAGTAACTGGAAACTAAGTCCTAAACAGGAAACCTGGACGAACCCTCTACTCATGTTCAAAAGAACATGGAGGAGTCTGAACCGGACTATAGGTGAACCTATCTACTCCCATTATATAATTTCTTGTATGATATAGCGGTATGTAAAATACCTTTTTGAAAAATGCGTATTTGGCATTTATAAAATTCTTTCAGCCGTCTTCTTTCTTCCTTCCATTGTGTTACCCAGTTAGTATGTCAATGATGTCCTAATACTTATGATGAGGCAACTGGAAAATCTGAAATATTATTCTCTTTCCAAGAATCTCATTACCATGATTTTGAAAAATCTAAAAAAAACAAATATAGATACCTATTGAAGTGTAAATTTAAATGACGGTAAAGTTATTTAATGTCTTTTCAACTGCATCAGGTGCAACAGTATCAGGAACAGTGGCATGCATATTTTTTGTGAGCTAATTACAATTTAAGAAGATTTAGATTCAATTAACCAACGAGTTCATCACTTATTATCTTAGCTGAATATTATGTCTTCTGTTAATACTTCCAGCTTTCTGGTTGCAACCGACTGGGTATGAATATTTAATGAAAAACTATATACGTGGCACAAGGCCAAAATAGGGGCATAAGGAAAGATGGTCGTCTCTGCTCTTAACTTAAACTACGTAGTCTCACTCATTGGCATATCTTTATAAATAATTTTCCATTCACCAAAATGGCATATTTAATCTTCCACTTGTCGCACTACTGTTAGCAAAATATCTCATTTTTTCCAGTGAAATTCCTAACGTAATATATATATATATATATATATATATATACACTAGCAGTAGAGCCCGTCGACCATCATAAAGACTGAAAAATAAAATTGACAAAGATTATTGTTTAAGGTTGACTGACACTCATGTCTTAATTAGTTTTATTTTTTTTTTACGAATTGGTCAAACCCGAACTCAAACAAAAACATTGTCTTGTAAATGGAATTTTTTAAGCATTCTGACTGTAAAAATAAAAAAAGTGTGCAAGACAATAAGAAACACTACCTGCCACAAAGTGAAATCGTATGAAAAATGTAGGAAATCCGATCCCATATATAAACGAACACACAAACACACACACACACACACACACAAACAACCTGGGTTTTATAATAAATATAACTAGATAACTCGATATTAATAAGTATAACTCGATATGAGTTGTCCCCATTTCATTAGTGCATCTTAATCGTGTTTTTAAATTGATTTCGTGCAAAAACAATTGTGTTTTTCCAACTTTTGGCACTGTCAAAACCACCGCAAGGTAATTTTACGTAGTCCTGTGAAGTTTTGTTGAAATCGGTTGAAAAATGTAGGAAATCCGATCCAATATATAAACGTACAGACACACACACACACACACACATAATCTGCGTTTTTATAATAAGTAAGATATATATATATATATATATATATATATATATATATATATATATATATGTATATATATATATATATATATTTGTTATATATATTTTGTTGGTAGAATGGTAGAAATACTAAAACCCAATGATTTTAAACAGTGATACAAAATATATGAAAAGTCAAAGAAAATTATGTTAGTGTTTGAACTCCATGCAAAAATGCATGTGGCAGAAAATCTCTGTTGAGTGAGTGAAACAAAACAAAAACATCTCAGCTAAGTGAGAAAAAAATGCAAAAATAGTCCCAGTTAAGTGAGAGAAACATTGCAAAAATAATCAGTGAATGAAACAAAGCAAATAAGTGAATGAAACAAAGCAAAAAGTCTCATTTAAGTGGGTAAAACAATGGAAAAAAATCTGTCAAGTGAGTGAAACAATGAAAAAAATATCAGCTAAGTGGGTGAAAACATGAAAAACATCTCAGTTAAGGGGGTGAAACAATGAAAAATAACTGAGTTAAGTGAGTGAAACAATTTTAAAAAATCTCAGTTAAGTGGGGGAAAACATGCAAAATGTCTCATTTAAATGAGTGAAGCAATGCAAAAATATCCTAAGTGGGTGAAACAATGCAAAACAATCTCAGTTAAGTGAATGAAACAATGCAACCCCCCACCAAAAAAAAAAAAATAGTCATTCGAATGTCGTAGGGAACGGGTCTACACTCAAAAACTCTGATGGAGAAAAATAATTGGGGCCTATATGCTTTCATGTCCTAGATGTTAAAACAAAAATAAACCCTGGGAAAGACTGGGAGAAACCTCCAAAGCCTACAAACGAATGTTGTGATTTCTCCCTAGAAAAAAATGTAAATTCTCGAGCTCATAATCACATATTTGTACTTTTATGCTTGATATCAGAACGGTAAATTGACTTCACTGTATCCCTTATGCGTATGAACACTATTCTTGATCTGTGAAACATTTGCTTTATTAATGTTGCTTTGCTTTTTGACTTGCATTATTCACCCTTGTACAAATTAATTGAAGCGACCGCTTTAGTTTCCTTTCTTTCGCCATACGGTAAGTTTTAGACACAGCAGTAACAGTGTGTAACTGATTTCTATTTTTTTCTCAGTTTAGGTCATTTGCACTGGTGTGCAGTAATATGTTCCTATTTTCGGTGGGTTTATGATGAAATTTGTTTGGGATTGAAAAATACAGCGTCATCCATGATTACATCAGATTTTTATCATGCCTAGATAACATTGTCTCCACTGTCGATTAGTTGTCCTACGGCCATTGTCTGCGATGGGCGTTACTCCAAAGAAGCCTACGAAAATTTGTAACGCTGCACAAACACATTGGCAAGCCTTACCATTGGGAAAATTCAAGTACTACAGACTGGCATGGAAACTCTCTTGATTTAAATCCAATCAAAAATCTGTGCCCAATCTGCAAGGAACGACTTCATGGAATGGGCAAAGCGAAGTACTAACATGCGCACAGGTTCATGTTTCATTGGAAAAATACGAAAAAACTGTTAATAAAAATGGAATAATTGGTTTTGTTTCAATTAATTTGCACAAGGGTGTATATATCTATACATGTTAGATTATTTGAATTCCGTAAAATGAGTGCATATTTTTGTTTTAATAACCAAAATAAAACATTTCAGGCCGATATTTGTTGGTCTAAAATAAATAAATACAACCAATGTTTCCAAATTTTAGTCTACTGTGTCTGGACAATCATTAGCCTTACTTAATTTCGTACGTAGGACATTAGCAAGATAACCGGAGAAAAATGTAATATTTTAATAAAACGATTAGGCTGTCTCCACCATGGTACTTTGCGGACTTTGAAAGAATATTTAAAAAGCTGCTCAAGATCACTTACTATCTAAAAATTATAAACAGCCGTAATATTTAAATATGCGAATATATCCAAATAATATATATATATATATATATATATATATATATATATATATATATATATATAGAGAGAGAGAGAGAGAGAGGGAGGGAGAGAGAGAAAAGGAGGCACGATGGAGTAATGGATAGCGACTTGAATTGAGGAATCGCAGAGCCGAGTTCACTTATGAACTTACGTGCTAATACCCTTGGGAAAGGTATCAATCCTCTTACTCTCCCTCCAGCTATGGGTAAAATAGCAGGACAGACTGGGTTCTCTAGCTTTGGATGGCAACTGGTCTAGGAGAAGGACAACTCTGAATTCAAAACATGCGGATGGTCGTTTGGGAACCTTGTGGCATTCGGTGCACCAGGTCTCTGTATTCGTCCCTTCAAAAAGTGTGGATGGTCCAGCAGGAGGCATTCACCACTATAATCAAATCTCATGTGCCGGTGTCGGGCTGTCGGTTTCCTGGAAACTGATCTGCTTGACCCTCATACGTCGAATCTCGACGGGAGAGTCGATTATATATATATATATATATATATATATATATATATATATTAATTGCAGTAGCCTGTCAAAGTTTGGTCGATGGCCCTTCACATCTTCCAGTACTTTGCAGAACTATACCATTTTCCCTTACTCTCCCTCCCAGTTCATGTTCTTTCATCAGGTTATGTTTGTTACTCATCGTTTCCCTATCCTCCGCTAGCTTTCAATATACCATGTGAGTGTTTATTTCTCCAAGCCTTCTTTTCTCACTGCGTGTCCCAGAAATTTCAAGTCTCTTTATTTCTCCCGTGCTTTTTTCTTGAATGGGACATGTGCTACTAAGGAGCTTATTTAAAAAACGAAGATAGACGAAAAATAATATTAATAACTTTTATATCTGATAATTATAATGATTGAATAAGTGTTTATAGAAAAGATTACAATGAAGAAATTCTCTTCAAATAAGAAATATAAAAATTGTTTCAAATTTTATTGGACGGCGCTTAAAAAACAAAAAAAAATGCGTTAGCTTACTTGCCTCTCCATATTGGATAAAGTACTTCACTAAAATCCGTCAGCCATCTTCTAAATTTCAAACATGAAATGTAAACCACGCTTCTCGGTTTACAATATGAAAAGATGACAGTAAAAAATAAAGATAAACATATACTAAAGTAGATTGATATGGGAGTAGAGGGTCGTTGTTGCGGTGTTGGTTCATGTTTTGCATTGCTAGCGGGGTGGAGCAGATGGAAGAAAGTTATATCGACATCACAGACTTTGCCATTAACGGTCCATCTTGCCCAGACTCTGGTTTCATTACCTCGTCCTAACGACTATCTTTGATTATGATAATAACAGTTCTGCTATAGTTTGGCTAACAGAAATCGCGAATGTCGGAGTCCATTAACTCGTTTAAGAAATCTGTAATTTTAAAAGCAGGAAGGCCACATCCACGCCAACACTACCGCCGCCATCTTCTCGCTACTTTAGTTTCTTAGCTTGATTTCCTCAGTTCTAGCTTCTTGTCATATATTCAGCTTTTATTGAGCGTCTGTCTGACAGGTATTTTATTTAGTAACCAATTTTGTTTCTCTTTTTATACAAAACTTTGTAAATATGAAAAAAAAGAAGAAAAGAAGGAAGGAAATGCGTGTCTTTTTTTTTGAAGAGTGACTTTTGTTTTCCTCTTAAAACTGTTTTTAATTTTTTGCGAAGTTGTGCTTTTAAATAATCCCAATCGTTTTTATTTTTTTAAGCATATCAAAATTGTCATTCCATCAAACAGAAGGTCGATTGGAAAACAGATCGATATAAAAATAGAGAGACATTGAACGATTGAAGGGAAGAAAGAAGGCAATAAAGTCACTAAGTCAGAAGAGAGTTACTGATTGTGAGAAAATACGAGAAACTAGCTTAAATGTGGAGGGCTTTTGATAGGCTCTTCGGTTGTTCAGGAGTTTGAGAGTCATTGTGTGACGGTTACACACCTGGCCCAGGGTCGAATCCCTTGGTTACGGCGCCAACTGTGACGTCGCTCCTCCTGGTCGCTCCTCCTGGTTCCAAGCGTGCCGCTCCAACCCCTTGGTTAGATGATCACCAGCCTCGCCTTTCCCAACTCGCTTCCAATACCTGGTTACTGAAGCAACTGTACTGATCTCCGGTCTGTCTACCCACGTTGTGTTTAGATCTTAGACAGACGGGACCAGCAGGGATTCGGGCCGATACAAGTTGAGTCCGACGGGGGTGGCAAAACACAAGAAAAAGAAAAAAAAAAAACTCACGAGACAAAAAATTACTGATAAAAAAGGGTGACAACCTTTTATATCTGATGTCCGTTACATAAAGAAAAATTGTTCTTATTTCCCGACCCGCTTTGTGGACTATGGCACCAAGCCTCTATCATACAACTTAAAGATTTCGAGTTGTCTACTCTTTAGAATTGTGTATGTCGGAGTGTGGTTTAGTTCGACACTGGGGCTGATTTTTATCGATCATTCGCAGTTGATTCTTCTCTTCGACTTGAGTTGTATTTCTTCTTCTTCGTCGACTTAGATAGAACTTCTCTTGTCTTCGACTTGGGCTGGATCTTCTCTGCGGCTTTCGAGTAATCTTCTTCTTTGTCCACTTGGGCTGGAAGTTCTCTTGTCTTCGACTTGGGTGGAAGGATTTCTTGCCGCAACTCAGCCGCTACTCTCTGTCGTCCGAGGTGATCTCTTCTCGCTGCCGTCCGGGGCTGAACTCTTCTCGCTGCCGTTCGGGGCTGAACTCTTTACGCTGCCGTCCGGGGCTGAACTTCTGTCTTCGACTTGGGTGGAAGGATTTCTTGTCTGAGGATTCTCTTGCCCGCAAAGGGGCGAGTGAATCGGGCCTGATGCCCGCGTTCAGGCTCTATCCCTGCCCGCGGTCCAGCTGCAACTGATTTCTGTCGACTGGGGTCCTGCTTTTATTGACGCCGCAACAAAACGGGGTGGGTTTGTCGGCGTCAGGGGTTTCTCGATAATTCCAATAGCCGCATTATTTCTGTCTTCCCATTATCGCTATTGTTTTCACCCTACTTCCTCACAGTGCCTTTGGTTGGGAGGCGCACACCCATCTTTCCCGGTCCCTCGTATGTCAGGTGACCGCTCTCGACCAATGATTCCTGATCGAGCATTTCTCCTCCTCTCTCCCGTATGCCACGTGACCGTTTCCGACCAATTGTTGTTGATCGAGCATCCTTTCTCCTCTTTTTCGGGCGTGGTTTACATCGTTCTTGTTTTAAAAAAACAAAATCCAATTTTGCCCTTTTCGCACGTACGAAAAAAATGACAATCTTGGCTTTTTCTCACCTGGACTCTGTCAAAACAGCCTGCCGCTAATTAGATGTGACTTCAGGAAAGAATATTGGCGCCATCTGTGAGCTGAGACAATCGTTTTTTCCTCTTGTTTTGTCAGACCCGACAGTCAGAAAATCTTAATTATCTACATTGAAAATGTCCCCACTTTATTATCGTGGGTTTCCAATTCTTAATAGGTCAGAATCTGTATACAGTTCCACCGGTCACTCCCCTCAACCCAAAAAAGACACTTTTTCTCCGATTAAAAAAATTCGTTTCTATTGTTCTAAAAAAGAAATTCCCCTTTCTCCAATTTGACAATGAGTCTTTCCACGCAAAAGTAGGCTAGGTGCTTTGACCGATATTCCTTATCAATCGCCAATACACTGTCATCAAGCCTGGTTCTTTTCTCCCTCTAAATGATTTTTCATTTCAAATAACAATTCTCTATTGTCTTTTAAAATTCGGCCAACACGCAGGCCAAGATATCTTTCTGACACCTATCTTCGCTTATGACCGGGTCATGCATCATCCATCTCTCTTTCCTTTTTTTCCTTTTTTTCCTCTTTTTTTCTTTCCCCTTCCTTCTTATTTCCTTAGGATCGTCTAAGTACAACTTTAGTGAATTATTTTCAACTCAATTATTTTCCGTTTAAAAAAAAATCAACAACCTGTTTAGTAAACCGGGTAAAAAAAAAATTAAATCATATTTCTATGAATATTTCTAATAATGCAAGGTGCCACAATTGCATATTCTCAGTATTTGAAGCTTTTTTGGCTACCGTTTGTTCTGGGTCTTCATTTGCACGGGACATTCTTTTCCTCGTTGCAGCCTTGGCTCTTTAGATTGCAATCTGGTCCTCTGCTGGCGGCGATTTCTTTTTGCGAGGCATACTGCTGCCGTATGCGATAGGCAACAATAAACTAGAGAGAAACTCCAAACTGAACGCTGCATTTAAGTATTGCATTCACCGATAACTCTTCTGCCGCCACATAACTTTAGGGCAATTTGACGTACGTAGGTCCTTAATTTCCAAACAAAAAAAATATTTTCATTTCATGAGTGACTTTCGACATTATTTTCGATTATTCCCAAATTTATTTCCAAATTATAAAAATTGTTATCGTACAAAAACTCGTCACAAAAAGTCCCGTAAAAAATCGCCGAAAATATCACAGTAATGAAAATTTGGGAATCCGATATTTCTGTAACACGAGCTTATTGAAAGTTAGCGAGTTGTGTCCCTTTAATTGAAAAAGTGTGACACACTGATATTTGCATTTATTATATAGATGGAAAACCATTATTACATAGAACGATAAAAGCACAGGAATTAAAAAGACACGATACGCATTTAAATTTATGAAGATCAAAGTTGATCGGAAAACAAAATACAGAGAGTCCCATAAGCCAGAAGTGAGAGAGAAGAAACTGTTACCATCGAACTTACGGTCAAATCTATCTCTTTCAACTGCAACTGATGTATGGAAAAGGAGGTCATTACAATAAAAGAAAAGAAAATATGTCTTATCTCCTAACCCATAGATTGCCATTGCGAACAATAAAAAATTATCGGGTTTCATAATTAGATGGAATACATTACATTCAAGTATTCTTTGATAATTTTGACCATTTTGCTCAGTTGCTTCCTTGGGAATATTTGCGGAATATTGTCTTTTTTTCTTTCTTTTATTTTAATGTCGTTGCTAATCATGAAATATAATAAAAATACGGTACAACCAGAATTTCATTGACTACATCCATTTCAACACTAATATAATAATATTTAACAGGCTTGTATAACCCTATGTATGCATTGGGAACTTTTAGCTAAGCATTTAAAAAGCACATTGGCTATCATGAAAGACAGATTTTCAGTGAGACCTATAAAATAAAGGAAGGAAAAACACAAGAGGAAATTTAATAATAAATAGCTGAAAACAAAAAAAGTAATATTTCTTTTCTAATTTCTCTTAATACTACAGTTTTAACTTCAATTTCAGAAATTGGTTCAAGATTCTTCCTTCGTTGACTATCCTATCACTGTTCCAAATTATATATGGCAGTAATTTTAATTTTAGTCGGATTCCTACTTGCATTTAAAAACCATTTTCCCTTAAGGAACGATGAAATACTCCCTGCTAAAAATGCTGACTGAAGAAGAGATTTATTATTGTAAAGAATATTTGATAAGCTGCCTTTTCTCGTGGTGTCTTTGGCGATAATTACCCGATGAAAATTTTCAACAGTTAAGAAATTTGGTACAGAATTAGACCCGCTGTTGGAATGTTATACAGATATGAAAAACAAAAGTAAGAAATATTTTCAGATACAGAATTGATTAAATTTAAAACGAAGAATTCTTTGCTATTTTCATTATTCTTAAGTGCCTGAAAGCCGTAGATCGTTTATTTTTTTCTTTTAATAATTTTTTTTAAAGAAATTTTCCGAAGCCTTGAGCTTATTATGGACACCATGTTAATTAATTTCGCACTTTTTGCCCCTTTCAGTGAGTTTCCAAGCACTCTTTTATTAGCCCTAGAACACTAACCATCAATTAAAGTTACACCACTAGTAACCATGGGTATATTATACCCGATTTTGAAAATATCAAACAAAAAATATTAAATATAAATCTTTATTTGAAACATTTTATATGCAGGAATTTCAAACTTTGTACTTTGAGTTAACATTAATAGGAACTGAAAAACATATTATTTAGGTAAGAAAATCTGGTACTACGAACTGTCATCAAAAATAGGAACATTTGCGCTGTGTACTATATAACCATGGTTAATGTTATAAGGTTAAGATCGTTTTTATCGTGTAGGTAACAAAAAACGCAACACCTAATTATTAAGCCGTTCCTTAATTAGACTTCATGAAAGGACTAATATAAATGCAAACCTTACAAGTGTGACACTAATCCAAAGGTATAGTAAAAAATATAATGACCATATTATATTTTGTAAACAAAAATTAATATAAAAAAGGCCTCATAAAAAGGATGGGGTATAAAACTTGTAGAAATATGTAACTTGAAATTTTCTATTTGAATCCCTGTGATGAGGTGTTATTATTTACACCACATACATGCAGACTACACGCTTCGCTTCTGTTTTTTTTTTTTTTTTTTTTTTTTATCATAACGTTTCGGGTGTTTTGCCTTCCGGACTTCATCAGGTTTATATCGATCCTAGTAACCTACAGAGAATTCCGAACTGAACTTTAATCTACGATAGGAGGGAGTAGATTGTTGTCATTCCACTGCTTATGTGTAGGAATAAGAACTAGACGGTATACCTCTAGACATGGTCAGAATGAAGTCCGTATGCTCTATATTGCCAAGAGCTGCCCAGTCGTCCTTAACCGGCCTCAATAGCGTTAAGGAAAAAAGGCCCACGCGGCCTTGAGGTTGATGAACGGTATTCCAGTGATGTTTCACTCGAATACCTTCTATCCATAAGACGCTATTTTGTGGAACCAACTCCCAATAGGACCACTACAACCTTAGCCTGTCTATGATTTACTGTCATCTTTCCCACATACTTCATAAAACACTCTACATCGAGTGACTGTTGTATAATCATTTTTTAAATGAGTTAGTTCTAGTTCCACGTACCATGCTTAATTGATGTCAGTTATCTCCTGTTAATTACCCTCTGAAAGTTCTCCACTGCCTTAACCGGGTATTGAACTCACACTCTTTGGGTCCTGTCACTGGATCTAACCAACGCCTTTATCCACTGTGTCATGTGTCCTTGAGGAAATCTGCGTATGAATTTCTGTGTATTATAAACCTAATGTCTCAGAAACCAATTTTTTTTACCAGTGCTCATATTGCAAGTTTTGCTGTTATCATTACATGTTTTTACCAGAGCTTATATTGCAACTTTTTGTTGTTATCATTGCTTTTCTCTGGCACTCCTTATTACTGGTTCCCATATTTTATTCATTTCTATGATTGGTCGGCTCGGGAGATTTTTGTGGCCTAGCATATGTGCTGGTTCTTTAAATTTACGAATTTTCGAATGGTGTTCCTTGTCTAAAACCTGTTCAAGTCTATGGTTAAATATTTCCCATCCTAGATATCCTCATAAAATTCTCCTGGAGATTAACAGAGAGCAGTTTCGTTTTCAAGGTGTTAATACTAACATGTCATTCCTTGCCCCATTTAACAACAGATTGTAGATCATTTTGAGACCGGCTGCTAATTCTTCTGCACATAAACATGTTTTATAGAACTGGGACCATAATCTATCAATCCGTCCTCGTAATTATTAAAGTGATATATATATATATATATATATATATATATATATATATATATATATTTTTGATACAAGTTTCGTTATTCTGTCTTGTTTAAAAAATGTGTTTCATAGGATTTGAGAACTTCAAAGCAGTATTCATCATTTTAAAGAGAAATAAATTTCTTTCAGTTTTATACCATTTTCATTATTATACTTACTGTAAAACTTGTTCTATGTGATACAGCGTGTTACATAAATCCTGCTATATGTAAAAGCGATATAGTTACCTTGTTCTGATATCAATTTCATTATTCTGTGTGTTATAAATATCGTTATATGATACTAGGGTCCTTACTTAACGATGGACATGCGTATTTTCATTAAGTTACATCGATATGTTGAAGACAAATGTATCAGCGGTATGAGAATATTTAACTAAAGATGTGCGAATACTCCGCTTCGACTTCTGACAATGGGTTTGCTTGCAATACAATGTTTTTGAAATTGGGGGAAGCCTCACATGTGTTTTAGGTTGGTATGTTATTAGTTCAGTTGTTTATACTTTTGTTGGCGAAGTGCTCTCTGAACTTGTTGAAAGACTTCAACGTTTTCCTCACTATTTTTAATATTGCATCTTTTTCATTGCTTTCCTCTTCTTTTCTTTCTTTCTTTTTTTTCTTTTTTTTTTCTTTTTTTTTTTTGTCTTTCATCTGCGTCTTCGCCATTCACTGCATCCTTTCCCGTAGACAATGTCTTCTTTCTAATTTCCCATTTCCCTTTTTGCGGGGAGTCGACTTATTTAAGAGTGGATCGATTTTTTGTCTCACGGCTCTTATTTCCGCTTCCTTAAAACGTATTTACACAGAGAGTTCAGTTGAAAAAACACCATTTTCGGCTCAAGTCCCAATCACGCGTGAAATGGGAACACATCAGCACGCTTGGAATCGAGAAAACTTGTTACGTGTTTAGCAGGCAAGAGCCATGGAAACAATCGAAATGGCCACGACACAAAATTTAACAGAGAAACGGACACTTAATATTTTTCTGCCCCGTCGTAAGGTTTTCTTTATTTCGAACTTTAACTCATTTCTTCTTCTTCTTCTTCTTCTTCTTCTTCTTCTTCTTCTTCTTCTTCTTCTTCTTCTTCTGCTGCTGCTGCTGCTGCTGCTGCTTCTCTTTCTTTTGATCTTTCTTCTTGTATTACTTCTCCTATTTCTTCTTCTTCTGCTTCCGCTCCCTCTTCTTCTTCATCTTGTTCTGATGCTGCTTTTGCTTATTATTATTATTATTATTATTATTATTATTATTATTTTCTATTTTTAAGCTTTTTCTTCTTCTGTTTCTTGCTTTTCTTCTTCTTCTTCTTCTTCTGCTGCTGCTTCTGCTTCTTCTTTTGATTCTCCTTTTTCTTCTTCTTCTTCTTCTTCTTCTTATTATTATTATTATTATTTTCTACTTGTTATTATTCTTAATTTTCTTCTACTTTTTAATCGTCTTCTTCATATTGCTGCTGCTAATCCTTCTGCTTCACATTATTCTTCTTTTTCTTTTTCTTCCTCTTTTTCTGCTTCTGTTTTTTTTCTTTTTATCATCCTCATCCTTCTTCTTCTTCTTCTTCTTCTTTGACATGTTCACCTGTTTTTTCTTCATAATCTTCTTTTTCTTCTTCATCTTATTCTTTTTATTCTTTTTCTTATTGTTATTATTCCTTTTATTATTATTATTCTTTTTCTTCTTTTACTTTTCTTCTACTTCTTCTTCTTTTTTCTTCTAACTTTTCATCTTCTTTTTGTTCCTCATTTTCTTCTAGTTCTTATTATTCTTTTTTCTACGTTTCTTCTTTTTCTTCTTCTTCTTTTTCTTCTTCTTCTACTGCTGCTGCTGCTTCTCTTTTTTATTTTTCTTCTTATCTTTCTGGTTATTTTCTTCTTCTTCTTCTTCTTCTTCTTCTTCTTCTGATTATTATTATTATTATTATTATATTTCTTCTTCTTCTTCTTCTTCTTCTTCTTTTCATTATTATCATTGTCCTGATTATTATTTCTCCACTTCTTCTGTTTTCTTCTTTTTCTTCTTCTTCTGCTGCTGCTTCCTCTTCTTCTTTTTCTTCTTCATTTTCTGCTGCTTCTGCTTCTGTTTTTTATTCTTATTATTCTTCTGATTATTTTCTTCTTCTTCTTCTTCTTCTCCTTATTATTATTATTATTGTTCTCATTATTATTTTTCTACTTCTTCTTCTCTTCTTCTTCTCTTCTTCTTCTCTTCGTCTTCTTCTTTGTTTTTTTTATATTACGGCTGCTAATGATTCTGCTTCGCATTCTTCTCTTTCTTCCACATTTTACTCTTCTCATTTTCTTCTTTTTATACTTCTTCTTGAACTTCTTCCTCTTCTACATGTCCTCCTGCTCCTTCTTCTTCTTTTTTTCTTCTGCTGCTTCTGCTTATTATATTTTTGTTCTTTCCTTTCTTCTTCTTTTTTTTCTTCTTCGTGTTATTCTTTTTATTATTATTCTTTTTGTTATTGTTATTTTTTCTTCTTTTTATTTCGCTTCTTCTTTTTTTCTTTTTGTTATAATTTTTCATCATTTTTCTTCTTGATTTTCGTCTAGTTCATATTCTTTTTTCTTTGGTTTTTCTTCTTCTTTTTCTTCTTATTCTTATTCTTTCCATTCTTCTTTTTTATTCTTTACCTTTTTCTTTTTCTTCTACTTCTTCTTTTCCTTCCTCTTTTCCTTCTCTCTTTTTCTTCTTATGCTCTGCTTATTCTTTTACGTTTTCTTCTTCTTCTTCTTCTTCTTCTTCTTCTTCTTCGTCTCATTATTATTACTATTAATCTGATTATCATTTTTCTACTTATTTTTCTCTTTTTTTCTTCTCTTCTTTTCTTTCTTTTTATTCGTCTTCTTCATATTGCTGCTGCTAATGATTCTACTTCTCATTCTTATTCTTATTCTGTTTCTTCCTCTTTTTACTCTTCTCGTTTTCTTCTTTTTTTTCATTTTATTGTTGTTCTCCTTCTACATGCTCTCCTGTTTCTTCTTCATCTTCATTTTCTGCTACTGCTGATTATTATTATTATTATTATTATTATTATTATTATTATTGTTGTTGTTATTCTATTTCGTCTTATTTTTCATCTTCATATTATCCTTTTTATTCTTCTTATTATTATTATTATACTTTTTCTTCTTTTCTATTTCTCTTCTTCTTTTCTTCTTCTTTTTCTTCTATTTTTTTATCATCTTTTTTGATTTTTTTCTAGTTCTTATTCTTTTTTTCTTCGTTTAATTTTCTTTTCTTTTACTTCATCATCATCTTCTTTCTCATCGTCTTCTTTTTCTTCTTTTGCCGCTGCTTCTGTTTCTTTCTTTAATTTTTTTTCTTCTTCTTCTTCTTCTTCTTCTTTTTTAATCTTCAACTGCTCGTTCTCCTGCTTCTTGTTCTCCTCCTCTTTCTCCTCCTCTTTCTCCTCCTCCTCCTTCTTC
>CAHIKZ030004867.1:2215000-2232500 GCA_903632075.3 Acanthosepion pharaonis | reverse complement strand
TCAGATAATTATTTTTTGTGCCAGAAAATATCAGAAATGTGTAAATCACCACATATACTAAGTCAGTAATGTATCACAGAGTTGTGTAGGGTACCCCAGTATAGACAAACACACACACAAATATATATATATATATATATATATATATATATATATATATATATATATATAGATATTTACTTGACCCCCCCCACATACACACACACTGATTCAGGTTGTGACACAAGGTCAGTCTTTAACGTGGGAACCCAAATGTTTTTACAAGAGCCACTGGTCCAAGCTGGTCATAGCTGGTCTTAACTGGTCATAGCTTGCCCAAATTGGTCATAGCTGGTATTCGCTGGTCATAGCTTGTCAAATCTGGTCAGAGCCAGTCCAAGCTAGTCGTAGTCGTGATACCACCAGCGCAGGGACGGATCCAGGTAAGTATGATATATATGTATGTATGTATGTATCGAGTGGAACTTGTGCATACCAACCATCGCTAAATATGCTACCAAAATGGTCTGTTTGCTGTAGCGCTTCAGTAAGTACCTGACTCAGATCAGTCCAAAAATCGAGTACCGTTATCATATATAAATAAGGGATGCCCAGTCTTCACTCTTCCGTTCTCTATCGATTCCAAAAGCGTCTCCGCGTCCTGGTGGTTGATGAATTATTCCCCCCCCACAACCCCTTTCTCACGGACGAAACGATGCAAGCCTTTTGCTTCTCTAGTGCAATTTCTATGGAAAGTGTTTAGACATTCCTTACATACGCAGGTTCTAACCTTCACGACTAAGACCCGCCATGGCACTCATATTGTAGCGAATACATCCTTATTCCCTTCATATTCCGTTGGTAAGATGAAAGTTCCATACTCGAACAAGAGCTGCTATTATTATTATTATTATTATTATTATTATTATTATTTTTCCTTGGATTTCTGTTACATACATATTTTCTTTCCGGGCGCCAACTAGAGACCTAAGTTCAGACATTTTCCTCTGATTTAATATTTGTAAAAAATCAAGAACAAAAAAAAATCCTTCAGTATCTGTCTATATTTCTGAGATGAGGTATTATGTACATTATTTACATTTTTCACACTATTGTCCTCATCTTTTTCGCCATATTTATTACAACGTTTTGGCCGTTGTACGCTCCGGCCTTCTTCAGATGGTTGGAATACCAAAATAAAGGGTTCGGTTCGACATTCCAACCACCTGAAAAAGACCGGAGAGTACAACGGTCGAAACGTTTTAATAAATATGGCGACAAAGATGAGGACAATAGTCCAAATAATGTAAATAGTGTACATAATACCTCATCTCAGAAATATAGACAGATACTGAAAGGCCGAAACGTTGTAATAAATATGGCGACAAAGATGAGGACACTAGTCCAAATAATGTAAATAGTGTACATAATACTTCATCTCAGAAATATAGACAGATACTGAAAGGCCGAAACGTTGTAATAAATATGGCGACAATGATGAGGACACTAGTCCAAATAATGTAAACAGTGTACATAATACCTCATCTCAGATATATAGACAGATACAGAAAGGCCGAAACTTTTAATAAATATGGCAACAAAGATGAGGACAATGGTCCGAATAATGTAAAAGACCACACACATTTTACATAGAAAAAGCTCTTCGTAATATATGAGTTGCATTTGTAACTACAAGTTTTTGTAATTGTTTAAGGCATCTGCTAATAAGAATTGCTTCAATGACTGGAATAATTGATGTCCTCATGTGCCAGTTTTTTTTTTTTAAATTTCCATTTGAAGATGCATGTCTTTGATAGTTATTTTAACATCTTTAACGATACACCAACATCTGCCTTGACAATAAGAGTGGACATTTTGTTCTTGTCATCTTTAGCCACGATTTCTGGACGATTAGCTTTATTCTCTCTGTAAAATTGTTACAGTTCCTAACTCTGTTACCGGATCAGGGTGATGTTCATACAGGTTTCTTGCAGTTTCCTTCCCGTAAAAGTTGTAGATTTTCCGGTGCAGTTATTGGCCCTCTCTGTGATGCCGAGTGTTATATTCAGTGGGCACTTACACTGTGCAACCTGATACAAGATGTTGATCAGATCGAAGCCAGGCTGAAGAAGTCATTGACGGACAAAGAGGAAGTCAAAGTAGGCGCTGCTGAGCTGGGGTCTGTTTCACAACTGCCCAGTGTAACGGCTGAGAAATGGAGCCACGCAAACTATTTCCTTGAGGCGACCGAAGAAGAAGCAATAGCTGGTCTGCCGGCGAGCACCGCACTGCACTTTTTGAACCCCCTCTCATCACCATTTCTCTCTATACAAGGGGATCAATATTTTCTAGATTTTCATCCCAAAATCAGCATTTTGGGCGAACACCATTTTTCATTATGTCTGCCTTGTAATTTCTAGTTATCAAGCATTGGTCCTTTGCATCAAGAATAAAACCTTCTGTTTCAGCTTTTAATTTTGCATGACGTAACCATTGACGTATAGGGAGTTTGCTTATATCAGCTTCTCTGGTACGGGCAGACTATCGACTCTGAAGAGGCTTATCTTGCCATCGTTTCTGCATTTTGTACATTGGATTTGCTTTTGCTTTCTCTTTTAATTTCTTCGCTGTTGCAAGAGGTGCATTATACTTTATTTGCACTTCTTTACCCACATGAAATTCTCTTTGAAATTGTTCCTTTATTACTGCATAAAGTTTCTTATTTCTTTTATATTCTTTGACACAGATCAACATCCATTCTTCTGTAGTTTCCAGGTATCTTTGAAGACCGATTGTGTGTGCTTTTGTAAGACGGTTCTCTTTGATCTAAGACTCTGCCTCCTTAGAATTTGGACACATACAGACGATAAACATCAGCCTTAGGATGATGCATGCCGTGGCAATTGAGAAGCTTTTTCGTTTTGACGAACCCAGCTACTGCACAATTAACCCTTTTGAGCCCTGTTTGCCTGAACAATTTTAACCCTTCTGCCTGAGCTCCTGAGTCAAATTTCGCAAATAATTGGTATTTAATATTTCACTTTACGTATAAAAATAGGTACAAGTGTTTACCCACCGTTCAACCGGTAGATGGGCATTAAATCATTTTTTCTCTACCATTGTTCAGCCGGTGGCTGTGTATTACCTCATTTTTCTCTACCACCGGTAAAGCGGTGGTCAGGGCTCAAAGATATAAGGATTTTGAAACTGTATTGCACCATAGGTACATCCAAAGTGTTTATGGCCGATATTCTGTTTTGTGAATTCAGCTCGGTATTCAATGTTACTTTTGGATTTTAATCTAATCCGAAATTCAAACGTATATCGTCACTGAAACATTTTACAGCATTGAGGAGACTCTTCAATTCATTATCGTATTTGGCAAAGGGTTTGAGATAATCCAACATTTTCTTACTCTCTCTCCCTCTCTCTCTATATATCTATCTATCTATCTATCTATCTATATATATATATATATATATATATATATATATATATATATGTATGAGTAACGAAAATCTTGATTTTATAAGTAGTGAGTTAAATTGAGATGATTTCTATGTCTGCATTTAAAGATCATTTCATTTCTTTAAATATATATATATATATATATATATATATATATATATATATATATATATATATATATAGATGTCTTCTATTATTATTGAAATACTGAAAATCTGCCGACTACAAAATGCATGTTTTAAACCAGGTTCAATGGATACACGGCCTTAAAGAAGAGCAGTCGATACAAATATGAAGGCTTCGCATACAAGATAGAATTGTCCTTAAATTCGGACTATGCTCTTTATTTATCCAATTGCCGAATTATTAAGCGAATACGCAATTCATATTATGGATTACAGTTCTGAATACTGTCCGGTTCGGTATCGGTGCCTATAGAATGCACCCGATCATCTGAGGACTTCGAACAAAACGCCAAATATTCTGTCATACTTCCTTTCTTTAATGTTACTTATGAACATTTATCTAATGCGAGATCCATACGAATGTCATTGCTAAAACATTTTACAGTATTGGTTAGACTCTTAAACTTTTTGTCGTCTTTGGCAATGAGATCATCTATGTAGAATAGTTGATAAAACACTTTCTTCATTTACTTTATATTCATAGTTATTTCTGTTTAGCACATTGGAAAGGGGAATTAAGTATAGATAGATAGGGTAACAGGATGACTTTCTTTGAAAGATTCATCGTCAGATATTCAAATATTAGGATCTACCATAACCGAGGAAAATTTGTACATTTCCGAAGCTTTAAGTATCCAAGTGTGTTAAACACTATCAAAACATTTATGGTAATCTATCCAAGCTCTGCAGACATTTCTACTTTTCTTCGTACGATTTTCCAGGATAATTTTATTTGTTAGTAATTGATCTTTGAAACTATAGGAAACTCCCCGATATCCTTTCTGTTCCAGGGAGAATGGTTTCTTCTAGAAAAGAGTACATACAGTTCGTTAGAACAGACGTGATCAATTTATATGTGGCAGGCAGACGTTATTGGTCTATAATTGGGTGCATCTGTTTCCTACGTTTGTGGCAGGAAATATATCATACATTCAGTGATCGATTCTGGGGCTTTATTGGTGGGTTACTAATAAGCATTGATAAATTATGTTCAAAGGTTTATGGATTGTTGAGATGATAGATCCAAAAATAGGGTAATCTCTCATTTCCTGGAGATTTTCCTTTTTTTATAATTTTGTTAAAACTTGCTAACATTATTCAACGTTATTTTTTTCCATTCTTCCATGGGTTTCTCATTATTATTATTATTATTATTATTATTATTATTATTATTATTATTATTATTATTAATAATACTACTACTACTATTAATATTGATAATACTTTTATTGTTATTATTATCATTATTTTATTTTTACCATTATTATTACCATTATTATTATTATTACTATTATTATCATTATTACTAATATTATTACAATTATTATTATTAATAATAATACTGCTACTATTACTACTAACATTAATATTACTATTACTATTATTATTATCATTGGTTTTTTACTAATATTATTACTATCATTATTACTATCATTATTATTACAATTATTATTACAATTATTTTATTATTATTATTATTATTATTATTAATACTACTATTGCTACTAATATTAATATTGCTATTATTATTATTATTATTATTATCTTTTTATTTTTACTATTATTATTACTATCATTATTATTACAATTATTATCATTATTTTACTATTATTATTACAATTATTATTATTATTAATAATACTACTACTATTACCACTAATGTTAATATTGCTATTACTATTTTATTATTATCATTATTTTTATAATTACTATTATTATTACTCTCATTATTATTATTACTACTATTATTATCATTATTATTACTATTATTATTATTATTTTATTTATTACTACTACTACTACTATTAATATTGCTATTACTATTATTATTGTTATCATTATTTTTATTTTTACTATTATTATTATCATTTTATTACTATTATTATTGCAGTTATTATTATTATTACTATAACTGCTACAATTAATATGTCTATAACTATTATTATCATTATTTTTATTTTTACTATTATTATTATTATTATCATTATTATTATTACTACTATTATTATCATGATTATTACGATTATTATTATTATTATTATTATTATTATTATTATTATTAATATTATTGTGCCGCTTTTGATTTCCTTTACAGCAGTGTATAATTTGGGTTTGTTTTCCTTCAAATTTTGTTCGGATTACCAATCTAGTGTCTTCAGTTTATTTCACGCTTATAACTCTTTGAATAATTTGCAAGGATAAAATTGTTTGGTCCATAAACATAATGAAATATCATCAATTAATCAAATTATGATACAAGCAAAAATTTGCATTTCCTTCTCTCTGTCTTTTTCTCCCTCTCCCCCTCCTTCTCTCTCTCTCTTTCTCTCTCTACATACATACATATATTTCCGCACAATGTTTTCATTGTGACATGTTTTGTTTACAGTTTATACATATTATTATAATCAATAATTTATACTATAATATTAATTTTATTATAAATAATACCCTGATGATGCCATGGATATGTCGAAAGTACTTGGTAATAAACAACATATGTGTAAACAAGGCAATTTTCTCTCGTCTTCCAGTAATGACATCAAAATTTATCCGAGAGTATGAAAAGATCATAAGGAAAATGAGTAGACAGAATAGGTCTCAAATGTACAACGAAACATGTCTTAATATATATATATATATATATATATATATATATATATATATATATATATAATATAAATGTTGTATGTATGTATGTGTGTGCGTGTGCGTATGTGTGTGTGTGTGTACAGGATGTCACATTAAAAAAAGTCAATGCAGTGCTTGTTGATAATACATAATGCTTCAAATGAAAATATTCCTTGACATTATTCATATTTATTGACAATTTGTGTTTATTAACATGCAAGAAAGCTAACGGTTTAAATTAAATATTAAATTAAATACGTTTCTAAATATTGAAGACTGAGTCAAATAGTGAATACATTTCTTCGGACATCATGTATATATTTGATAAAATTTAGTTTCAATGTACACTTTATTTATCAGCTAATAGCGGTCAATATTCGCAATAGACCGTGTGCAAATCTAAGAAGAATGGCCACTGATGTGTATATCGAGCGGTGATGGTATATTTTATGATTGACCAAACATATAATCAAGTTGTTATCAATCTTTTTAATGAGAATTGAATTAATAAACTGAACTTTGCACAATATATTGATCAGGAAAATTAAATTCATTAAAAAATCTGTGACAGAATCCTTTGCATAATACAAATTTATTATGAAAACAACTTGTTACATAATAAAATCGAAGATACATGTTATGTATGCATACATATATATATATATATATATATATATATATATATATATATATATATATATATATATATATATATATACAAACATATACGTGCGTACGAAAGTTAACATCTCTAAGATGGTGGAATTTTCCCAAGTGGATTCATCAAAACTCTGTATTTAAAGAATTTCTCTTCCTGTAAAGCCGAGTGATGTCTAGTGACGTCAGAGAGAAACTAAATATATATTTTTTATCTAGAATGTAGACTACAGCACTGATTCAAAGATAGATAACTGCATACATACGAAGGTGTAAATATTTTCATTTTCTTTCTTGTTTACAATAATGTTTACTCTGTACTAGGCCCAAGAGCTACACAAGCTAGAGGTTTACATATTAGTAGGCGGAGATTCTGGGGATATGTGGGGAAGATGATGCTAACCTCAGGTTTTAACAGCAGTGATCGACGAAGCAGCGGTTCCTGATTGAGTTGAACTTGCATTTCACTAATGAAATACGATTTGAATGATTGTAGTTCACGACAGGGAATTTATAGCAATGCTAAAGGGATACGGTATGGTGATATAACCAACTACAATATCTGAGTTACATACGAACAGACTTAGATAGATAGATAGATAGATAGATAGATAGATAGATAGATAGATAGATAGATAGATAGATAGATAGATCACGTTGTACAGAATCAAATAGATATATAAATAGATACATGGATAGATGCATAGATAGATCACGATATACAGAATCAGATAGATAGATAGATAGATCACTATGTACATGATAAGATAGATAGATAGATAGATAGATCACTATGTACATGATAAGATAGATAGATAGATAGATAGATAGATAGATCACTATGTACATGATCAGATAGATAGATGGATAGATGCCGAGATAGATCAAGATATAGAATAAGATAGATAGATAGATAGATAGATAGATAGATCACTATGTACATGATAAGATAAATAGATAGATAGATAGATAGATAGATAGATCAGATAGATCACTATGTACATGATAAGATAGATCAAGATATAGAATAAGATAGATAGATCACTATGTACATGATGAGATAGATAGATGGATAGATGCCTAGATAGATCAAGATATAGAATAAGATAGATAGATGGATAGATTCCTAGATAGATCAAGATATAGAATAAGATAGATAGATAGATAGATAGATAGATAGATAGATAGATAGATAGATCAACATGTACATAAGATAGATAGATAGATCAACATGTACATAAGATAGATAGATAGATCACTATGTACATAATAAGATAGATAGATAGATAGATAGATAGATCACTATGTACATGATAAGATAGATAGATGGATAGATGCCTAGATAGATCAAGATATAGAATAAGATAAGATAGATGGATAGATAGATAGATAGATCAAGATATAGAATAAGATAGATAGATAGATAGATAGATAGATAGATAGATGATCAGATTGATGGATGGAAGATAGATAGATAGATCAAGATATAGAATAAGATAGATAGATAGATCACTATGTACATGATAAGATAGATAGATAGATAGATAGATAGATAGATCACGATGTACAGAATCAAATAGATATATAAATAGATACATGGATAGATGCATAGATAGATGGATAACATGCACTATGTATATGATCAAGATATATAGAATAAGATAGATAGATAGATCAGGATATAGAATAAGATAGATAGATAGATAGATAGATAGATAGATAGATCACTATATACATGATCAGATAGATAGATGGATAGATGCCTAGATAGATCAGGATATAGAATAAGATAGATAGATAGATAGATCACTATGTACATGATCAGATAGATAGATAGATAGATGCCTCAGTATATGATAAGATAGATAGATAGATAGATAGATAGATAGATCACTATGTACATGATCAGATAGATAGATGGAAAGATGCCTAGATAGATCAAGATATAGAATAAGATAGATAGATAGATCACTATGTACATGATAGATAGATAGATAGATAGATAATCACTATGTACATGATAGATAGATAGATAGATAGATAGATAGATAGATAACTATGTACATGATAGGATAAATAGATTGAAAGATAGATAGATAGATAGATAGATAGATAGATCACTATGTATATTTTAAGATAGATAGATAGATAGATACATAGATAGATAGATAGATCACTATGTGCATGATCAAATAGATATATGGATAGATGCATGCATAGATAGATAGATATAGAATAAGATAGATAGATAGAATCAAATATGTATATGAATAGATACATGCATAGATAGATAGATAGATAGATAGATCACTATGTACATGATAGATAGATAGATAGATAGATAGATAGATCACTATGTACATGATCAGATAGATAGATGGAATGTTAGTTAGATCAAGATATAGAATAAGATAGATAGATAGATAGATAGATCAAGATATAGAATAAGATAGATAGATAGATAGATAGATAGATCACCATGTACATGATATAGATAGATAGATCACCATGTACATGATAAGATAGATAGATAGATCACTATGTACATGATCAGATAGATAGATGGGTAAATGCCTAAATAGATCACGATATAGAATAAGATAGATAGATAGATAGATAGATAGATAACTATGTATATGATCAGATAGATAGATAGATTGATAGATAGATATGTACATGATCAGATAGATAGATAGATTGATAGATAGATATGTACATGATCAGATAGATAGATAGATAGATAGATAGATAGATAGATGATCAGATAGATAGATATCGGCCAGTTAATACATTTTGGAAGATCCTGTAGAGCCATATATGTGTTTAAACAAGACGCACACAGTTCACTTCTGCTTTATACTGCAACTATGCTGAACGGATCACGTTAATTTTTTTTTTATATACTCATGACCCTTATAACAAAACAAAATCCATCCTAATTCTAATGAATAGAGCACGTAGCAGTATCAGGTCGGAATTAGGACAACACCAGTCTGGGTTCGTCAAAGACACGAGATGAAGAAATGCGATATTTATGTTCAGAATGTCACCAGAAAGAGCAGTACAAATGCAGAAGTAAGCGGACCTGCGCTTTATAGATGATGCAAAGATGTTCGATGACGTACGCCACAAAGAATTGTTGGAACTTCTTGTTAACATTGACATATTTCGGAAGGATATTAGAATAATCCAGAACATCTACTAGCAGCAAACCGCCTGAATGCGGATAGAAAATGAGTTGAGCAAGTATCAGTCAGTTATGTATCATGTGTGATACACGCTTAGGCGATCATGTATCCTTCGATACATGACTGACGAGTTTATTTCCCGCAGTAGGTTTCCATTTCTTTCTGTGGTAGACCAGTTGCCATCCAAGGCTATAGAACCGGGTCTGTCCTGCTATTTACCCACAGCTGGGTGGAGAAAAACAGGATTCATATCTTTCCGAAGGGTATTATCACGTAAGTGAATGTAATGGATTCAACTGAAATTCGAACTCGGCTCTCTGATTCCCCAATTCGGGCCGCTAGTTATTCCACTGTGCCTACAAAAATAGAAAGAGGTGTAAGACAATGACGTGTCTTCTCACCTTACTTATCCAACCTGTTCATTGAAGAGATTCGTAGAGAATTAGAAATCATACGAGATTTATTATTGACAAATGAACACGGCTGAGAGTAAACACGGAAAGAAAATTTCAAGAACGCCCACAGAAAATAGTGAAGGAATGCCAGAATTAGACAAGAATGGAAAGCTGATAGAATGCATGATAATTAGCAAAAACGATGAACACAAAATGTAAATTACAAATCGGAGCTACCAAAATCAAACAAGTTAAAAAAAAAACCCTGAAAATTGTTTAACAGAGTATAGAAATTGTGACACTGAAATCCGAAGACGCATTGGAAGAGCCAAAGATGCCTTCTAAAAGCTAAGTATTAATAAACAGGTAAACTTCGTTACAAGCAAAGAAAAGACTACTGAACATTTATGTGATATCTGTCCTCTAGTATGACAGTAAATGCAGAACAACCTCCTCAAAGAGACTTGAGTCAACAGAAATGTGGTTATACAGAAGGATGTTGAGGACAGCATGGGCTGATTATCTGAGTAACGTCGAAATTCTAGTGACAGTGAAAACAAAAAGGAAACTATTACTTGAAACTAATAATTGAACTAATTGAAATTCCTAGTACATATAATGAGAAAAGAGGGCTTGGAAAATCTGGCACTCACAGGACAGATTGAGGCCAAGAGAGACAGTAATTAACGCATAACGCATTGATGGATTTGAGTAAATGGATGGCATAACAAAGTTTAAGAGAAATAACAAAAAGATAACATTTATCAAGAGTTACGAAAGACAGGGAAATTGTGGAGAACCATGATCGCCTATGTATTACGGGACACAGCATAGGAAGAAGACTCCTATACATAAGAGTCACTTAAGGTTGGTTTAACAGTGTACGGTAGGAAGCAAGACATGCATATAATGAAGATATATAGTAGATACAATAGTTTGCCCTAATCTTGAAGAGATTAAGATTTAAGGGATCAGGAAAGGATTATCTCGAGTGTCTGTTTCAGAATGCAATCAAGAACGGTTGATGACAGTGAACCATTAATCCGGTACACAAGGAGAGTATTTCACATGCAAGGCTACGGTCAGTCCGCGGTATGATTTTCAGATACTTTCCAAGTATACAGCGCGGTGTGGTCACTTCTCTGGTAAATCGATAACGGTAATATTCGAACCAAGGCCTCATAGTCATGAAGTGAACGATCCAACCACAAAGTCACGTAACCAGATAGATCGATCGAAAGAAAGAAACAGATTGAGATTAGCATTTAAATCTACTGAAATTATTGATTACAGCATAAAAGCATTCTCATAAAGTTACGAGCTTGTCAGTTCATAACAATATTTAATCGAAAACGGTTTTAAATGTAAGTATTTGATATTTGAATTTCTCTTACTGGCTTACCCGCGCATATAATTGAATGATATTATGCGTTCTTTACGAGATATATAGAGATATATCTGTGCGTTTGTAGGGTGAATAATAATATCGGAAATAAAACGAGGTATGAGGAGACATAGAGGAATACCTTATAAACGTGTTTCGACGACGGCTGTTGGTCTCAGCTTTTTCAAGTTGGAATGAAAGACAAAAGTATGTGTAAAGAAAATAGATTGGGGTTTATCGCGTTTCTTATGAAACGCATTTTTCCTTACACTCAATTTTGTTATTTATTCTGACCTGAAGAAGGCCTAACCCAACACGAAACGCATAATTTTTATTGTCTTTTCCCAAATTTTGAATAAGGTGTGGATTATTATAATGGAAATTATGGAAAACTGTCTTTTTTTGCCATTTTTGTTCAAGTAAACAGCTGTTTATCAACAATTTCGAGTACAATATTCAATACCTAATTCGAAAATTGAAAACAAATTACAAAAAATTTTAGCTTCATGTTTATCGAAATTGTTTGGATAAATACTTGCTGTTTAAATATAACTTGTTCACATACAAATGGATACTGACGATATTCAGTCACCCACCCCCACGAGTGTGTTATGTGGCACAAGGCCTTTTTAACGTAGGCATTCCGAGCCCGTGGGCTCGCCCAAAAATATGCCCATTGAACCCGTATAAACGGGTTCAGGGCCGGTTTTACCTCCCCCGAAGGAGACTCCGCCCTTTAGCGTAGCCTCCTTCGGGTTCCTCCCGTCCGTAGGAAGAGAGTACAACCGAACAGTCGCTCAGAAAGTACTAGGTCGACTGACACATAAATGGATACTGACATCAACACTGTGACAGTCTCTTTCATGCTTGAATTCAATCTTCAGGCCTAATGATTACTTTCAAGCATCAAATAGACTGTTTCCATTCTGTATTAACTACAATGTCATATTTTAAGCATGCCACCGCAAGCAAGGCGGGAGTGCCAACAGCACGCAATGGGTTACAGAGAGTGATGAAAATAGTAAAGAGAGGTTTTTGAAGAAAGCATTGAGAGAAGAACGGAGATCAGGATCAAGGCACCAGAAGATGTCGATTGACATTACATTTGAATATTTGAAGATTATGGCTATCAGGGTAGTAAGTAAGAGGAAGGGAATTCCACTATCAGTAAGTACGAGAAAAGAAGCTTCTGGATTTTAAGAAGCGGTTACATTTAACTGTTTCGACAGTGAATAGGTGGGACCCACATGCCAAACTAGTAGCAAGCTTCAATTCATGCAAGTGGGGTACAAGTGAAAATATCTCGTCAGAGAAATTGCCATGAAAATATTTATAGAAGAGAGAGAGGGAAACTACAACAGTCTGTGAGAAAGTGATATAGACGAGATGCCACATCAGTACCTATCATATTGCATATCCGTCTCAGTATTTTGTCGAGGACTTCGAGATGAACAGCAGGGGTATCAGACCATGTATGGCAGCAGTATTCAATGCAAAGGCGAATAGTTGATTTGTACACACATACACACACACACACACATATATATATATATATATATATATGTATGTATCTTATGCAATGTTACATTAGAAAATGCACATATCCACTAAAAAATTGTATATTTTTGTTTCAAAGTCAAAAAAAAGGGAAAACCTTTTTTAGACGTCTCATCAGGTGGGGATTTACGGTGTTACTAAAAAAAATTATTCAGAAATACGGTTATAATATCCCCCACTTCAGCTCTTTGGAGATTTTCATAAAATGTCTTCTAGAATTTACAAAATTCTAACGAAACTAACATAAGATTTACAGGTGCAAGGCATCGGAGATGTGTCTCGTTACGTCACCATTCTTTCTGCATACGAGTAAATCAACTCATTCTGCAACCCTATGCACTCATTTACCAAGTTTTGTTTGTTCATGTACTCTCAGTTTCATTCACCAAATACATTTCCTAATCAATTTTTTCACACATAACCTCCCAATCCTAACTCATGATGTGTGGGGGTGATTCACACCTCCACACGTTGTCTATCGTTTGCTGCTGGTATTGATAATTAGTGCGTGCAACAACGCGTGTACCTGTGGCCCTGCAACACGCGCTGTGTCACGCGTTGACACACGCGCTGATGCACGCGCATACGCATGACCTGCAGAACGCGACACCTGTTCGAGTTGCCCATTGGTTGCACGAAGCCCCTTTACACGTCCAATGAAATGTCGCCGTGTCATACTGATTGCCTACGCACTCCTAAGCTCATTGCTACCGCTTAATTCCGCTTCTACTTCTGTACGTCCCGACCTGCTTACACATTGCCCCATATCCTGGCCAACAATTTCAATCTTACTCAAGTGAAGTTACCTTTTCCGTTGAAACTCTTCCTACTACAGTTTTAAGGCGTTGATTTCTTGCGGTTTATAGCCGTTCCCAATTTATATGTTATTGTCTTGCTAGTTTTTGCATTGCATTCAGCGTAGTAATAAGTAAGCTTGGTTTTTATTACTTAACATTTATTTTTCTACACTTTCTTAAACTTATTCTCAACTTAGTGATTCCTGTAGCTTTTCAGGGTTCTCTTCTGGTATTTGCCCACGCATTCCATTTGACAATTCGTACTTGGCTAAGTCATGCCAACAAAGAAAAGAGGTTGCAAAACCGCTGCTGTCAGGTTCGCCATGCGAATAAGGGATAACGAATCGTCATTAGAACGTTCAGTTCACCTGTCTCAAAATGCCGTTCAGTTCACCTGTCTCAAAATTCACTCAGAGCCATTGAGTCCGAAGATCAATGTAGCCATCTGAACGACTCTACGCGCGAAGTTGAAAATGGTGATCGAAGGACTCACTGGTTAAGGAGAAACGCCTATTCAACTGCTGCTGCGGATGAGGCTAAAACTGCTGATCAAAGGACTCAGAGACTGATGAGAAACGTCTCTTCAAATGCTGCTGTGCGTGAGGCTGGAACTGGCGATCAAAGAATTCGCCGGCTGAGGAGAATGGCCTCCTCAAATGCTGCTATGCCTGATGCTGAGAATTCTAATCATAGGACTCAATGGTGGAAGAGAAACTCCTCTTCAACTGGTGCTGCACGTACTACTGAAACTGAAGAGCAGCGCAGAAATACGAAACAAATCCTACTTCTACTGCTACCGCCCGGTCAATGGAGTCATCTCCTACCCGTCCAAACTGACTGAACGCCAATAGCGCACGGTGGGATGCTCAGCGTGGCATACCAACGATCAGCATTGACCGTTGGTTAAACCAGGCCTTCCATTACAACAACGGTGGGCTGACTTTAAACTTAAACTACTCCAACTGGATGGCAAAAAATCCCAGTAATGAAACACCAAGTCGAAAATGGTTTATAGTTCTCGTTATGTTGATCCAATTAGCCATGGGTACGATGGTAAGGGTTCGCCGAGAATTTTAAATATTTTTATATATAAGTGTTCGCTATATAGTTTGGCCGGTTTCACTTAGTTCCTTTTTAAAATTATTATATATGTTTTGTTAAATTCTCAGCGTCTCCGCTCCTTGGTGCGCATGCGTTTTCGCATCATCATGACCATCACTTCCGTCTGAAGAAGTCCTAAAGGTCGAAACACGTCACACGAAAACTGTTTCCATTTTGTCATCGTATATTTTTTCATAAAATATATATTATTCAATATTTATCAAATTCAATGGCCAAATTTTTCTTTTAAGATTCAGGTATACTGTTGTGGTACGATCCACCTAATTTACATAGTGGAGTACCGACCATATAAATATGGGTTGGTACCGGGAAGACGAGGGAACTATCAAGAGATCCAATCCAGAGACTCTGCCCGACTGCGATTTAGTCAACCCATTCTACAGGAACAGTCTTCCCAAGAATATACCAAAACTAACTGTAAATATTGTGTACCTTTTCCTTGTTTCAATACATTTTGTTTACGTAAATTTTGTGTTGTATTATTATTATTCCATGCTTATCCAAGCTTCAACATATACGTAAATTAGATAAGGAAGTTTTGACATTTATGGGGCCCAAATTTCCTTCGGGTAGGTTTACTGAATCTTAATATACGTCATTTATTCTCTTAAATATGTTGCCCCCTTTATTTACAGGTGGGTAAGTCTGCTACAGTATTACCGTTTTTGTCTTAGATTCTGAATTTCTTTCTGCCGTGATACACAGTGTTAGGTGGTATTTTGTGTTTGAAACCACAAGTTACATACCTAACGAGCATATGCAAATAAATTTGCAGAACGTTAAGCAGGAAGAATTCTGAAGACACAAATACTGCAAAGAGCGGACATGCTGAGCGAAAACGGCACACAGAAGGTGGTGAAATCTTTCTACTTGTTGGCTGCAGGCGTTTTTAAAATAAAGAATGTCTGTGTTATATTTGACGTCTCTTTTTGGATGTTTGTGTGCGGACAGAACATCTATTCATAGAACATGTCCATTTCTCCTTAAGCCATTACCACGACCAGAGATTACCAGTTGCTATTCAATATTATTAAAAAGAAAAAAGCAACCAAATATTTTTTTTTTTAGGTTTTTATCTTTCTGTGCCAACGAGAACATTATAACATATGTTATATAGCTAAACTCATATCTGAATATTTTGGGGGTTCAGCTCAAAAGAAGGCCTCTGATCAAGATATTGAACGATTTGAGAAGCGTGAAACAACTTCCTAACTGCTGTTGTTCCCAGATCCACCATCACCTGAGGTAGTAGCACCAGTTAGGGTCCCAGCTATGGGAAACCTTTGCCCTCCCCATTTAAAAATAAACATTACATTTTTTTAATAAAATGAACAACAATACATTTTTATAGCAAAATGACAGTCAATGCAACGCTAAAAAATATACAAATACATTTTTATTGTAAAATTACCAACAATGCATTTTATGATCAAATATATATCTAAAAAAAACTGATACTATAAAACTATGTACAAAATATCTCTAGTTAAAGCTATAAAATTCTGTTCAAAATATTTAGATTTCGGCGATAAATTACCCACTGAGTTTGATATGCCGCTAAACAAAATCATCCAACCAAATCAACTTGAAATCGCCTATTATTTGTTTTTTTACAAGGCTCGGTTAGTGCGGACTTTGATAACTATCAAATCTTTCCCAGTGACTCCTCAATAATTGTGCTTCCCAACTTAATTTCGCAGTTACTCAAAGCTGACTTCGACACCGCGACAGAAGGGTCAGTCTTATCGATCCTTCGATGAAAAGCTTAAGAAAAAAAGGGAGATAAATCTGATACACAAAGACCAAACGAAAACATCGATTCAAATCGCTATTTCTCTGACATCAAAGCTGTTTTCGATAATTTAATGTTCAAAAAGGTTTAGTTTATTTACACGCTTGTCTTGAATTTATTTTTTCTTGAGAACGTTTTTCTAAATTAAATAGAAAATTTGCTTTCGATTACTATTTTTTTTGTATTTTATTTCTTCCCGTTTTTTTTTTGTTTTTTTTAAGAAAGACATAAAACGTCTTTCTTGATTCGTCTTCTGTATTTTGTTTGTTTTTTTTTCAAATTTTTACTTTTGCTTTATCAAGTTTCTTTATATCGTCCATTAGCAAAAGTCCTTCCTCCATAAGT
>CAHIKZ030004867.1:2190000-2210000 GCA_903632075.3 Acanthosepion pharaonis | reverse complement strand
ATTAACTTAATACGTTTTCTATCCACACGTAAGCTGTTTATTCACAATAAAAAATAGTAGTTATATATATATATATATATATATATATATTTTCTTTCCGTGTAGATCAAGATTTTCTAATTATCACGGAGTTATATGTCATCCGTCAGTTATGTGGCATGCATGATACACGCTTAGGCCATCATGTATCTTTCGATACATGACTGAAGAAGATCATTTCCTGCAGTATGTTGCTATTTCTTTCTGACCAGTTGCCATCCAAGACTCTAGAACCCAATCTGTCTTGCGATTTACCCATAGCTAGGGGGAGAAGAAAAGGATCCATACCTTTCCCAAAAGTATTAGAACGTAAGTGAATGTAATGTATTCGACAGGAATTCGAACTCGGCTCTCCAATTCCTCAATCTGAACCGTTATTCATTACTCCACAGTAGTGACGTCAAAATCAAAATCAAAAAATTGTTTTAATTCTTTAACAGTGAGTCATGGCGAGGTTATACAGAAAGTGGAAATTAAGGGTAACTTATCCTTGACACCAGGAAGAGTCAGCTGAAATTTATGGGGGCACGTAATGAGGAAGAAATGTTTGGAAAATCTGATACTCACAGGACACATTGAAGTGCGTAACGTACTTGATATAAATGGATGATAGAACAGGGTTTGGGAGAAATAACGAAAGATAAAATTTATTAATAGCTACAAGGGAGTGGAAGATGTGGAGGGTCATGATTATTACGTCCTGAAGGGACACGGCACATAAAAAAGAAAGAATAGCCAGTCGTATATAGTTTTAATATGTAAACTATATATATATATATATATATATATGTAGGAAGAAAAATTAAGAGATAGCGAAGGTCGCAGAGCACTGCCAAGGCCCCCAATCAGGCCAACCCGTCGGAGTTGGCTTTATAGTACGCGCTGATTATGGTAATCATCGCCTTTGATTAGTAATTTTTAGTCTGTCATCTGCCATAACGTATCTCCCTTCTTGTTTTTCTCTAAATATTTTCATGGTAATTATTCTGATGTGATTTCATCCTTCTTACGTAGAGTTTATTAATTTAAGCGTATTGCTTGTTTGACAGTTAGGTCTCATCGTTTTCCTGTTGAAATGGCTAGATGTAACCGTAAGTTTTATGCTAACAGATTCGTCCTTCATACTTCTCGCTTGTGGAGATCTCTCTCCTGGCTTCTTGCTTTCCACATATTTTGTAGAAAGACGATCGTTACACTAAATTGTTGAACAGAGACTCTTCTTTTCACTCTGACAGGAACGTAAGCTGATATGACGAGTGCCGCAAATTGGGTCGTACACATTGTCAGTATTCGCTATTAGTGTATTATTTATCCATGAGATTAAACAGCTTCTTCACTAATCTTTTGTTCCTGCGTTTTCCTTGGAATATAATTAACCAGAAATACGAGCTTATGTGAGGATTATAACACCAGTTTAATTTGATTTCCAGACGAAAAATAGGCACAACGGATAAAAAATTAACAAACAACGCTAAATATTATAGTGCTCCATGGAAAAATAGTAAATTTTAGATTTTGTATACAATGAAAGAAAATTAACTAATATATAAAGACAATAACTATATATTATACTATATGAATATATAAACTAAAAAATTAACTAATATATAAATTATTTAGACTTTTGTTTATCCAGGATGCCGCAGTTACGAAATTTTAAGTTTGAGGTGATTGGTCTCTATAAAAAAAAAAAAATCTTACGGACTGTATGAAATGCCAAGAAATTTTGCCAGAGGTTTTTAGTTTGGACACAACATCTAACATTTGGGTTTTTGTTCTGGTTTAATCTACTAAATTTATATCCTTTGCTTTTGTTTCAAATATCTGTAACAAAAATTCCAATAATTAAATAAACTATGCCAAATTTCGTGTTTTTTTTTTGTTTTTTTTTTTTTTTTTTTTGGTGGGGGTTGTGTAGGGCAAACTGTACAATAAAACAATTACATAACTTTTACAGGCTAATTAAAATTAAGCCTACCATCCTCATTTTCTGTTTATAGAGAGATGGCTGATAAAGCAAATAATTTAGCATGAGAAAAACAAATTAACCGATTTGAACCCCCCCCCCAAAAAAAAAAACCCGGGGATGACATTAAATTCATCAATTTAAAGTTTGTTATCCTTTAAGTCAGTTGTGCCGAGTTTGATTTGTAATGTAAGTAGGATGAAGCAAATGTTGATAAGGTAGCGAGGGGTACAAATCATGTGTCTGGGGCCCCCAAACAGGTTTGACCGCCCAACGATCAGGAAGTTTGGTAGTAGTACGCAGCGAAAATAAAAAAAATCCTTATTTCAACCAAAAACGTTTACAGTTTATCTTCATTTTAATATATATATATATATATATATATATATATATATATAATAAAAGGCTTAAACACTATTATTCCATGGGCATAATTTATTCAATTGGAATCGTAAATACGATCCAATTCATCAGACCTACAAATTAAAAAAAAAAAAACAGAAAAACAACTCCGGAAATAAAAATAGAATTAAGAGAGAGTGTAATTGATGAATTGGATCGTGTTTACGAATCCAATGGAATAAATTATGACCATGGAATATTAGTGTTTAAGCCTTTTTATTATATCCTTACTCTGTCCTGGACATTGAGTTCTACATGGATTTTATCCTCTTGGAATTTTCTATTCAAAAAATATACATATATGTGTATGCACCTATGTATATATATTTATATATTTTGCATATATATGTGTATATTTACCACCAATATTATATATATATATATATATATATATATATATATATATATATATATATATATATATATATATATATATACGGGTGTAACAGCAAAATTGTCCAAAAGTTATATTAAAATTTGAACCGTTTTAATTTGGAAATGATGAAAAAGATATATTACCTGAATTCTCCGAGGTTTTTTTTATAAGATGATTGGACTCTACTTTGAGAAATAATAATGTATAATTATCCTCAAAGTTGTGACCAAGTAAATGGTTAAAGAAGTAGCAACAGTAGAGTACCATACGACTAGTGGGTGGGTGTCAGTTGACCCAGCGTTCAATTTATTCGACTGTCAATATTTAACGGACCTACCACGAGGGATTTATGTGGAACAAGGCTGAGTTTATCGTGGGTTCTCCGAGCCCGTAGGCTCGGCCAGAAATATTCGCCTAGAACTCGACAAATGGGATCTGGGCCTGTCTACCTCACAGGAGGAAACTTTGCTCTTCGGCAAAGCCTCGTCCGGGTTCCTCTCTCCTCAATGCAGAGAGTTCGACAGTAATGAACAATCTATTCCACTGTTCCCTCAAGTCCTTCTCTCCTACTAATCTTATAGTAGGCGGAAGAGTCCACCATCGATTCTTTAGAGGGAGGACACCACAACATGTGATGAAATCGATCATGAACGAAAATGGCATGTTCATCATTAATTAATTATAGCTAAGGATCGGAAAATCATGAAGGATTGAAATTAGATTTATACATATGTATATAACTATATAGATATATGTGTATATATATATATATATATATATATATATATATATATATATATATATATATATATATATATAGTTATAAATTCCCAACATATTCAAAGGATCTTCGTCCTCTTTAACATTCTAACATTCTGTCCTGGCGCAAAAACTTGCCTCACAGGTTTCAGGCACGATGTCATTTTCAAGTCTTTTTTCGTACACTTTGAACTGTCATAGCTGAAATTCTTCTCTTACGTGCTAAACGTCTTATGGATTGAGTTGAATCTTTTCTAATTGATTTCTCTAGCTTAAGGTTGAAATGATGATCCCTCTTCCTGCCATCACCTCCTGATCTAGTTTTCGTCTCTACTGCCCCCTGTTTTAAAACTTCTTCACCGTTCTCCTGGTGGTTCTTGAAGGAATTTTGAAGATGGAAGCCAGAGTATGAATGTTGGTACCAGTACTGAGGGCTTGAATGGTCTTTTTCCTCTTATCATTGCTCATTTAGGCATACAGTGAGGCTGACACAAAGATTTTAACCTGCTCTATTAAAGGTGTGCGTGTGATTTCAAGTGTTCGTAGGCATAAAGCGAGAAAGCATGTGAAGAATTGATTAGTCTGTGTGAGAATTGAGGAATGTTTTCCTCAAACCAGTTTTTGAGAGAGTTTTTTTTCTGTTTCCGTGGAAATGGGCGGATATTAATAACACTTATTCGCACTATTCTAAGATAACATCTTGTATAATTACAGGTTATCCTTAGGTGCATTAAAAACTGCAGCCCACAAATACCTACTCAAAGAAAAAACACACATAGAAAAGACTTTCAAAAACCTTCAATATACTTATCATTCCATGAAAGTGGTGGGGATTAGAATAATCCTTTCTAGTATTTCATTGAGTCTAAAAGAAACCTCATCAGAATGCAGAAGGCACTGGACGGGCATTTCGTCCTATTTGGGCCATGTCAGCAGTGCGCATATAATACCGAGAATCACGTTGTATCGTAACGGCCGAGGTTCGATTATAGGTAGTGGATGCGCACTGCTGATGAGTCCCTAATAGGCCGAACGAGCATCCAGTGCTTTCTGTTAAACATTCTTTTCCAAATAATATATATATATATATATATATATATATATATATATTTGTTATATTTGTTATATATATAAATCGTTAAACAAAAATTTTTTATGATTAGATTGCCAAAAGAAGTAAAAAACCGTTTTAACAAACGTTTATAATCACTTTTACGAATGCCTTTTTTTTTTCAAATTTTATTATATATTTTATATATTATATATATATATATATTTTATATATATATATATATAGTATATATAGTTCCAACTGAGAAAAATTTTGTATATTAAAAAAAGAAAGAAACTGTTTTTTGGTTTGTAATGTGTATTTTTTTTTTAAATATTATGCTTTTATTTTCTATAATTTTACTACACGTGTTTCTTGTCTCGCGACCGTCATCAGGTAAAGCGTGGAGATTTCCACATATTATTAAAAATAATTAATTTTATTCTCCTTTATGTTTTTCAATGTTAAATATTCTCGAGATATATATAGAAAACTGAAGAATACATTTAAAGACCCTCAGGCGAAATCATCATAGTGTTGTCCGTGTATTGCTTAATATATTGTAATGGAATTGTCATATTTGATAATGGCTTATGTAAGCCGAAAGCTTTGATAGGATGAAAAAAAATATGTATTAATTATCAGACGATATGAAAAGAATTTACATAAAATAAATAGACAACACTTGTCTATATTATTTAATGAAACTTGCATCAATATATATATATATATATATATATATGTGTGTGTGTGTGTGTGTGTGTGTGTGTGTGTGTGTGTGTGTGTGTGTGATTGTGTAATGAAACAACTAAATAGAAAACTGTGTATTGCTCTGACTCGTATCTTTCGGAATGTACGAAACACGTCACAACACATTAGAAGACGTACCATTTTTTAGGCGACTATTATCATTAATCTTTGACATATTTTCCTAAAAGTCAAAAACTTATATTCCATTTATTTAAATTGAATGTTCGATAACGAGAATATCTTATAGATTTCATTTAACAAAAAGACTGAAGAATCGAGATTGAAATAAAACATGTCTTCCTTTCTTTTTTTGATTTTATATATATATATATATATATATATATATATATATATATATATATATATATATATTCATTTTTTCTTCTCTTTGTTTCATTTCAAGGCTATCAGCTACAATATTGAGGATCAATTAACTTTATATGCCGATGAAAAAATTGGAGCACCAATTTGCAAGCATAGACGGCCGCCATATTTGTACAGTTTCCTTTAATAAAATATTTGTAATGATGAAAAAAAAAACGCATTTATTTTGATCAGTAAATTTATTGTACAAAAGCACGATAATAAAATTAGAGAAAGAAATATAACAAAAAAGCACATTTTATTTCCTACTCCGTACGAACAGAAATTTAAAGAAATGTCAGTATGAAAATATTGCAAAAAAAAAAAAAAAAGAAAAAGCGAAAAAAAAATCAATCATTGCAAAACTGAAGTGCTAGCTTTGCATCAGAAGCAAACGACTCTCAAAAGACTGTCAAAATTGTCCTTATCTTAAATATAATACAAAGTGTGCTTTCCACACAACATACACTAAAGTTAACGATTTTGTCTTATTTTAGTCTATACTTATTTCGGGTGTTCGCCTTGTCCACAGATTGATATACAGATACAAGAAAGAGGTATAGAAGCATTTTACAAAAAATATTTCTGAAATTAAAAATAAAACTGATTCCGAGAAACATAAAAGATTTGACCCTATTTTTAACCATTTTAAACTATTTTAACTATTTTAAAACTATATTTTACTATTTTTTAAACTATTTCTTAAATATTTTAAAACTATCCTAAAAAAACTTTCAACTTATTTTTCACTATTTTTAAACTATTCTTAACGTTTTAACGATTTTAAACTATATAAAAACTATTTTAAAACTATTTTTAACTACTTTAGTTATTTTAAAATATTTTTCCTTTTTATATTTATATTTTAAACTATTTATATATTTATATTTTCACGACGTTTTTCTTAACAGATTTTAAATATTTTTAACCATTTTTGATTTTAAACTGAACTTGATTCAATACAGATAAAGAAGGTTAATAATGTCATTTAACGTCGAGTTAACCCAGATAATGGATGAGGTTTGAAAGAAAGGTTACTAATCCCATCTGTATTTCCCCCATTATGAGCAATATTATATCCATGATTAAATAACATAGTATTAAAGGAGAGAGTTTTATACCGCTAAGACATATACAAAATTATACATAAATACTTATGTGCCCCACACTGAGAAAATATAACAAGCATGTAACAACAAGCAGTCTGCGAAAGAAAAACGAAAAACATTAGAGTCTCAAATATAATATGGCGATCCTTCTGCGTTTCTGGAGAAGCGATGTTTAGAAATCCAGATTCAAGCTTGGCATATTTATCTATTATGCCACTAGCGAGGACATATCCTGCAAAGGGAGAAACGGCGAGTTTTTGGATTCTCCCAGCATAAGTACTGCAAACCGGAGATATCTTCTATATCTGAAGATATTTTCCCACAAGAAAACGGCGCCATAGACTTGTAAGCTGCACCACCAGTTAGAGGAGGTAGATACACCCTCAGCTTGGGCCAAGGAGCCTAGTCAAAAAAGGACCAGGTCGGCTTCTTACGGCTTGGAAACTGACTGAGCGCAGGACAGAGTGACTGCTATATTGGTCCCTAAGCAGTGACGTCACTAAGATGTCTTCACGTGATCTGCGTGACTTTGTCTCCACTAAAGGGAGATAATCGTCTTTTGTATGCCTACACAAGGATTCTGATTCTTCTAAGTACTGTGGCCCTTCCGGACAATAGAGATCATGGCTTTCCACAATATATTGTCCTTTGTAGCCGTTAAGAATTTTTGGTTTTTTACCATTTCTAACCAAACCTCCTCCACTATCCATTCGTTCCAGCTTGCCAGGTTTTTTGTGGCTTTTATCTGGCCCTCTAACCATCAATCTACCGAAGTGTATTAAATTTTCCAAGCCCTCTTTCCTCGTTATGTACCCCGGAAATTTCAACGAGCTATTGTCTCTAGAACTTCATCGTTTATCCCATGTTCGGTCTATGACATTCTCAGTATCCTTCTGTAGAACCACATTTCTGTTGCTTCAAGTCTCTTCTTAATCAGTGAGAATATTGTCCAGCATTCACTTCCATATAGGAAGATTAATACTACATAGAAGTTCAGTGCTCACGTCTTTATTTCTGGTGAAATTTTCCTGTTTCTTAATACGTTGCTCAGCTTTTTGAAGATATCTTTCACTCTGCCATTGCACCCTCGGATTTCAGTACCTTCTTTCTTCAGTGAGTAGACTGTCTAGCATTAGTAAATTCAATTGATAACCAAAATTTTAAGGAATATTTGAATAAAAGACTGTATAAGTCCATCCTTTGTTCTATTATCAGGACATACGAAAATATTCTTTTTCTCAGACGGTAGTGAATTAGAAAATTCTCCTTTAGCAATCAATGCCAAAACTTCCGACTTATTCATAAAAGAGATTGTAATACATTTGTATTATATTGACAGATGTTAACTGATATCCAATGTGATCTTTATTTTAACAGTAAGTTTCACCTTGTACTAGGCCCAAAGACACTCGCGGCAGAGGGTTTCGTTAAAGGCGTGGTTCATATAATGAAGAGGGGAAGATAACGGTTGAATCTAGACTTGAAAAGGTTAACATTGTAATGACCGGGGAAACATCCTCTTCAGAGTCCGTTACACAGGGCAGTGCTTCGCGGAATGAATTTGTCTGAGTGGAACGTCTCGCCTATAGAAATCGGAGGAAATGGGTGTGGTTTGCTACTGTCTAAGTGGAATGGGCGGGGCTAGTCCAGAAGTTTCTCCGAGCACTTTCCATGGTAGTAGCCATAAAGCAGCGAGAAGCTCGATACATCCCGCATGTAAAATTATTCTTTTCCAATAACTTCCAGTGTCTTAACCGATTATCTTTGTTCTACTCCTAATATTCTCCCAATGCAGAGTGCAAGAGCCACTCACGGTAGAGACCCATGGTGTGCTGATGTATGAGTTTAAGGGAAGGCAAAAAGTGCATCTTAATAGGTTATACGGGAAAGATAACGTTTAAGTGTTATATAGGAATAAAGTGTCGCTGCCGACACTTGGTTTTGAACATAGATCGCTAGTGATCAAACACAGGCGGTCCCATTATTAAGTAGACCACGTGACCATAGAGAGAACGCATATATGTAGGAAGTAGCTGACGACATGTGATCGTTATTTCAAATCTATCCTCTACTAGCTGTATTATCCGTCTTCAACTGGGTGTTTCATTACTGGGAATTTGAGGAGTAGTTTAAGTTTAAAGTCAGCCCACCTGAAAATCGATATTGGGTGCAACTGAGGCACATCCCCAAATGAGGAGGGGGTAACAATTTGAAGTGGGGGCCTGTAAAGGGCCGTTTTTGCGTTCTCAATCTTGCAAGGAAGGAACCTCTTTCATGGACCATTGTAATAATATTATAGGTTCATTTTTGTTTATAAATATATATATATTTTTTATAATTCTAATAATCTTTTGTGTTAGATTTCAACTCTCTAAATTGATTTTACGCTGTTTTTTTACACACATTAAATTTTGCTTTTGATTTTTGCGCAAAGTGTAAAAATTCAGTTTTTCGATTTTTCAACTTCGAGGTTGTAATTTTTCAAGCCAATTTGAACTCAAAACCGGCACTGAAGAATTATCTATCAAACAAAAAAAAAATTCATTGAAATCGGATGGAAACTGTGGAGACGCATAAACAACATCCGATCACACACACACACACACATGCATACACACACATTTTGAGAATTATGGATATAGATTACTATTCGGATCACTATTTCTAGTCTATCCTCTGTTACTACTCTATCCACTATACTATTTCTCTATTCAGATCACTATACGGTGGTTACTTTTCGAGCGAGTATTATCAAGCAGGCACTGTGAGTTTTATTCCAAGGCGTCTGGCACCAGTATTGTTCAACGGTGTACTATAGTTGTCTCTGCGATTATTATATCTCTACTACAACGCGCATTATGAAAGTGACAACGAATATTCGTTGACCTCATCAAAGTGGCAACGTGTGTTCGTTGACACCACGAAATTAACCCAAGAGATGAAGAGGCCAAGATTGTAGTGAGACAACACAAATACGGTTCTACAGAAGAGTGCTTAGAATACCATAAAGTGAACCATAAAAAAGAACACAGAACAAAAACGTTAAATAATGACGACAACTGTTTCGGCACGCGCCTCAATTTAATGCGCAACTGCCAGTTTCATGTGACGGTAAGAATCTTCAAGGGCGGGAGAGGAACAAAGAATTAAGAGCCAACGTTAAAAAAATATATGGATGAAACAAAACGCGAATCATGTTTGGTCTCTTGTTTTGTTATCAATTTAACTGCATTATTAAAAATTTAGATTTCGATTAATTTCAGCTGTCTTTAATCGTGAATTATCCAACATTGTTTCAGTTCGAATTTGTTAAGAAAAATATTGAAACGACGAGTCATATATTATTCATAGGAGAGAGATAAGTAATGGCGACGTCTTATTAATATTCTATGTACTGCGTTCATTGAAGACGTGTGCGATCATGGCACTCCGCAATTTCCTGTTCTCTATAGCTCTTTATAAATTTTGACAGAGCTGGAGTGAGAGACAGAAAGACTTGGTGAAGTACGATTTTAAATAAATATATTATCCCGCCTGTTCTGCCATAAATTTACACAAGATCATTAGGTAAGTTATACGTGAATTTTTCTGTCTCTCTAGCCTTCAATATGACGTATGTGTAACAAATTCTCCAATAACACTTTTCTTCATCATCCCTCCTAGAAATTTTTAATTTCCCCTTCTAATGTTAAGTATGTGTTATTCTATTTCCATTTTCTTTAAAACTGTATCCTTGCTCACATGTTCAGTTCATAGTATTCTCAGCATCCTTCTGTAGAACGATATATCGGTTGAATCAAGTCACTTCTTCATCTATGAGTAGATTGGCAAGCATTTACTGCCATATAGGTGGACTGATATTAAGTGACAAGTCAGTACACTTTTATTTCTTACTAACAATATTTCCTTGATTCCTAATACTTTGCTTACATTCAGGAAATCATCTTTCTCTACCCCAATGCACGTTCGGATTTCAGCCTCACATTTTCCATCCTCCAATTTGTAATTTGTAACCAGAAATAATTCAATGAGTGCAGGATATTTTATGTATGGTAGGGCTTAATTAACACTTACTATATATTTCATTCACACACACATACACACACACACACACACACACACACACACACACATATATATATATATATATATATATAAAAGTGAACATAGAAGTCAACACTTAGAGGCGACAGTCTGTTTCAGGTTATATGCAATCGTCAGGCCACGTGTGCTGTTATTTTTCTCGGCTATTTATATATATATATATATACGGGTCAGTGGTGCATTGTGGGTAGTCTATTATGGCGGTTATTTTACCGGAAGTCGTTTATTTATTTATTTGGGTTAAATTATTTTGCTTGTTTTTATTTATTTTTTATTTTTTGTTTCTTATTTTATTTTATTTTTTTTTTAATCGGTGTTTTTATTAACGTAGTAAAAGTTTGTTTATATCACTTATTTAATAGTTTTGTTTTGGTTTGAGAATTTAATTAAAGCTATTTGTTCGGTTTTGGGGTTGATTGTTGTAGTTTATTCTAACTATTATTTTGACGGGAACAGTTTTTAATTTGTGTTTATTTGGGTTGATTATCTTTATTTGTTTTTTCTAACGGTAACATTATCGGGATTGGTTTGTATATATATATATATATATATATATATATATATATATATATGTATGTATGTATGTATATAAATAAAAAGAAAGAACAGCAAGATATATAATCCGGTGTTCTTATAGATATCTTTATTTTTACAAAATAGTGCTCAATGTAAATTTACAGAACAGTAATATTATAAATTAATTGATTTAAAATATAGTTTTTCGCTACACAGTTCTAACCATGTTTCAAAAATGGAAGCTAAAAAGCCACGAATTTAATTTTGTGATTAAATTAAAGACATTAGTTCCATTTCATTCGTTTGGATGAAATGGAACTAATGTCTTTAATTTAATTGCAAAATCAAATTCGGGGCTTTTTAGCTTCTATTTTGAAACATGGTTAGAACTGTAGCGGAAAAACATATTTTAAACCAATTAATTTATAATATATATATATATATATATATATATATATATATATATATATATATATATATATATTCCATGACTTTTTTAACATATTCAAGATGGTCGCCTTATCTAACCTCCAAACTTTATGACCTGAAGTAACACAGTACCTAATGTGTTTCATGTACTATTTCATTTTCAAGTTTTTTTTTACTGCTCTTTGGACTGTCATAGGCTGAAACTCCTCTCACACGAGCCAGCCATCTTATGGATAGAGTTGTATCTTTTCTAATTGATCTCTTTATCTCTAAGTTGAAATGATGATCCCTCTTCCTGTTATGACGTCATGATCCAGTTTTCCTCTCTACTGTTCTTTTTTAAACTTATTCACCGTTCTCTTGATGATTCTTGAAAGGACTTTGAAGATGGAAGTCAGAGTATGAAATTTGTTACCATTAAGGAAGGCTTGAGTGAACTTCTTCCTCTCACTATTGCTCATTTAGGAAGACAGTCGTTCTGACACAAAAAGACTTTTAACCTGCTCTTTTTCTAGCTGAATATCTCAAAGTGGTTTTCAGTGATTCATACAATAAACTGTGTTAAGATAGCTAAACGTCTTATCTGAAAACGTCTAAAAAAGAAACGCAATTAGTTTCGTTTTTTTTTAGATATTAGACATTTTGTAGTATGGACACTTATACTGTTACACGATTTGGACAATTTTACTGTTACAAACCGGTCCATAATATATATATATATATATATATATATATATATATATATATATATATATGAGTTAATGATCAAATGTAGATTAAATATGATTAAATATGGATCGGAATCCGTCAGGATGGTACGATGAAGAACAAATAAGAAAATAAATCTAATATGCTTCAATGAAAGCTTCGTCAGAGATTGAGTGAAAACAGACAAAAAGAAAGAAAATTTCCTATTTTCTATTTCGTGTGGTTTGGTTTTAAACGACCGGCAATTTCTGCATTTCTGCATATATATATATATATATATATATATATATATATATATATATATATGTCGATTTGTCAGTAAGGAAACTTTCTAATGTTATCGGTTTGGAGGGAGGACGATTCCACTGTGCGGCAACTTTGGAAAGTGCCTGAAAACCATACCACGGGTTAACCCAAGCCTTGTCAGTGAAATTGGGTTGACGGAACACTTGGAGCCGTCATCGTGCCAGAGGGCATGAGCATGCTGGCCTTGTTCAGATTGTTGATCAACCTAGATAATACGTTAACTCCCAGAAACTGCAACTAAGGTCTGCTCAGCATAATTGTATTATAAACCATATGTGCGCTCTGTGAGTGTTGAATAAATACATATGTGCCTGAGCAAAAGTCTGCAATAGGGATTGGATAGCCGACCTAGTAGATCGGTATCCTCGAATACAAGTAGTCAGCTATATATATACAGTGTATCCTAGCATTAACTATCTATTTCAATGAAATCGGGAAATTTCTTTAAATAATGATAAAAATCTTTTGTTTATTAATTAATTATTGATACAAAACAAACAAATTTATAAATCTTACGTCAAAACTTTATTGAAAATTTTCAACTTGTTCCATGTTTGTCTCCCTGCAAATTTCAAATCTGTCCTCAGCGTTTCGAAATATATTTTGAATCTTCTAACTGAATGCGCTCTTCAAACTTAGCTAAACTATTGATCTTTTGACGATAAAACCTCTGTTTTTATGAAACCCCATACAGATATATCCAGAGGGGTCAACAAAGATATATTGTTGTGAATTGATTATTAATAGGGTTCTGAAAGGGAATAAAAATGAATTTACAAAAAGAAATTTATAAAGTTATAAACAAAATTTGTAATTTATAGACATCTAACATATTAAACATGAAAAATAAAAGTCCGATGGATAAATTGTCGTATGAATTACGCAAAAATGAAAATAACACTGACATCTCATTCTAACAGATATATTTGTCAAAATTATATAAAAATATCTTGAAATACTGAAGATTACATTTATCCAATATAATTACCATTGGCTATAACCAAGAACTCCAGACGACTCTTCTGGAGAGACTCCTTGTTTATGTTGGTAAATGCTGCCATAATCATGGCCTTCTGTTCATCTTTGGTGTTACAAAGAGTTGTGTTGGTCTTTCGCTCAACAGCACCCTACACATAATAATCAAGGGAGTTGGAGTCTGAGGCCTAGATTTAAGGGTTGATGTCATCGTAAAAACTGTCAGCCAGACATGACTTGGCTCAGAGTCTGTCTATATTTCTGAGATGAGGTATTATGTACAGTATTTACATTAGTCGGACTATTGTCCTCATCTTTGTCACCATGTTTGTCACAACGTTTCGGCCGTTGTACGCTCCGGCCTTCTTCGAAATAAAGGGTTCAGTTCGAAATTCCAACCACCTGAAGAAGGCCGGAGCGTACAACGGCCGAAACGTTGTGACAAATATGGCGACAAAGATGAGGACAATAGTCCGACTAATGTAAATGACTTGGCTCTTTTGCATGTATAACATGGTGCAGAGTCCTGTTGCCAGACATAAGGTCTTCCACATGTCACCCTTTCGACCCATGGCAATACTATCTCCTCAAGGCACTTGATGTAGTCCTCCGTGTTGAGGCTGCGGCCTTCACCAAAAACATGGGTGTTCTTCTCTTATGAGAACGATTACAGTTTTGATTTCCCAACTGCTGTACATTCGTAATCATAATTCGACTCATCCATCTCTTTCCGAATCTTCTGCACTGCACTCAGATTGATACACAAATATTCTGAAATGTTTGTATTGGAGTTTCCGGCGCGAATGCCAAGCAGTACTGCGTGCCGTTTCCATATTTCTGGTTTTGTTGGATTTGCGTCATGGTGCTCTTTTTCTTACAGGAAATGAGTATACATGTGCAATAGAAAATGTTAAAAACAAACAACACGCATGCTCGAAACTAAAAATAAGTAATTGCGACAATTTACAATACTGGGATACTCTGCATGTAAAATTTATACCGAATTTTCAAAGGGTCCATAAAAATGTTTAAATCGTTTTTTTTTTCTTGATAAAATGTGTACAAGTAATGTTGAACATCCTCAGCCCTACAAACGAAGCAATTCCATAACTTTCTGATGGATGCTCATTTTGCTTCACGTTGGCGAAGCATTTCCATTTGTAGACACTGTGTATAGATTTTTATACACTAGGCGCGAATTATCGCAGAGTTATTAATGGTTTTATCGATGGTGTCTGTAATCATGTATGAATTCGTTTAATTAACTGGTAGGATAAAATGTGTATGTACCGATTTGAGAGACGTTCTGCATATTGTACACATCGATGAATACAGCTCCGTACCACAATTACAAGATAAAAGCAGACAGACGCTTAAATGTACAGTTATTATTATTATTAGTAGTAGTAGTATTATCATTATTATTATTATTATTATTATTTGCATGCGAATTTATCTGAATGTTTTATCTGGTTGGAAACAGCCAACACTATTGTCCTAGCCTCCATACACCAAGTACCAACTTTCCCTACGATATTTTCTCTCCACTGAATTGTTCATCTCATCCTAATTAGTCAAACATTTGCCGCCGGTTACTGAAAATTCGAACTCATCATCTGAATTCAGTAGCGCCATTTTGAATCATTTTTTTTCTTTCTTGATAGGTCTCCCCTGCGAAAATTTGGCAACAATTCTTTTGTCGACGTTATTGCCTTAATAGGAGAACATAAATGCAAAATGAATCATAAATTTTCATATGTAAACAATTTATATATATATATATATATATATATATATATATATATATATATATATATATATATATATATATGGAAAGGCGTACATGTACCACAGATACACACACATTTGCATATAGATGCTTTTAGCTTATAAATATATATAGCGTGAGACAGAAAATTGATTAACAATACATAAATATATGTCTATATAAAAATATATATCTACTTGTAAAAATTTATTAGAAATTATATATAAATATACACGTAACCATATATATATACATTAGAAAATTAGCATATATATATATATATATATATATATATATATATATATATATCACTGCAGAAAATTTATACATATATCTATATACATCTATAAATCTATATTATAGAAAGTATATATATTAGATACGAATATATATGTAAAATTTTATATTATCGACTATACACATAAGAGTATAATATAGACGTACACACAACCACACACAAATATATATATATATATATATATATATATATATATATATATATATATATATATATATATACTTATTCATTTGTAATTGCACATTTTGTGCGTGAATGTGTATATATATATGTGTGTGTGTGTGTGTAAGAAATCTTATGAATATATGTATATCCAAATTCATATATATTCATTTAAGAATGTATATTACATATATGTGTGTCTTTGTGTGTGTGTTTGTGTATGCACATATGTATATATGTACGTATTTATTTATAAAGTTTTATAAATGTTTTCACTCATAGTTTTAAATCAGGTGAAAATGTATAGGCATATAATAACTTATAATCATTTATATATATATATATATATATATATATATATATATATATATATATATATATATATATATATATACTTCGAATGCAGGTAAATAATTATATATAATTTCATGTTATATACTGAGCGCTTTCTAAAAGTACTGCGTATATAATATATAAATAATAATATATATATATATATATATATATATATATATATATATATAAATATATATTTATATTTATATACACACATTTTTCACACACACACACACACACATCTCTCTCTCTCTCTCTCTCTCTCTCTCTCTTTCTCTATGAACCTGAAGAGTAACAATGCATCTATTAATGAGATGCATGTAGAAATCAGAATTGAAATTAATAGCTTCAAGAATTCACAGTTCTAGCGTCACTCCTTCATAGTCAGCCTACAAACATTTCAGTCCACCTTCGTACCTGTCATTTTAATTTTGTACATCTGTTACCTATATATATATATATATATATATATATATTCGTTTACTCAGATCTTCTAACAAAATTAAGCTGAAGGATTACTCAATGTATTGCATTGTAATATGAGACTGTTGTAGACCTATATTAGGAGGAAATGATTGCAATCTATGAGGATATGTAAATAGATAAATCCGGACTTGATTAAGCTATTTTTGGTAAGCCTTCTCTTAAGAGCCTGCTCCAGAATGTAACAACTCTTGAAAATAGCCTTCTGAGTTGAACTTCCCCCTAAACCAATGGAATATGAATGGATAATCGAACATCGAAAACGGTGCATGGATATGAAGGTCTGAACTGGAAAATGTAAGAAAAGTTTCTTGCCTGAAGGTTTGCCAAATTGATAAAGATATCAGGGCTAGAATGTCAGGAGTCTCCATCACCAGGCCAGATATGTCAGTAATTTCGTTGTTCAAAAACAGTAATTTCACCCTGCAAATCTGACGCTTTCAACGCCGCCAGACGGTATAGCACGTCAGCTATATGTCCGTTCCGTATAGTACACAGGTTTGATTCCTATCGGAGGACACATATTTTCCTAGAGATTTCTCGGATATTCAGGCCAGTTAATGTTGTTATAAACAGAGCATTTACTTAAATATTTGTATCTATAAAAATAGTATTAAACAATATATATATATATATATATATATATATAATATATGTGTGTGTGTGTGTATCAAACGTGGTTGATACCTTGTATTTTTAGTAGACGCCCAATTTTAATTAAATTTTATTCGAGAAACCTTATTAAAGAAAATGCGAAATGCCTTCCCGGTAGGGATCGAAAAAAACGTCCACCTTCCTAGCAAAACAATCGTTTAATCCAATGTGCTTTTAAAATGGGGCTTCTGTTTCAAATACGATGTCTCCAGTATAATAACTTTTGAAGTAATAAAACGACGGATGAAAAAATATTTCGATTAACTCTGTAGGCAAAATACATATATATATATATATATATATATATATATATATATATATATATATATATATATATAGTGCTTTTCGATAAAACTGACTCACCTAATATTTATATTAACAATTTTTTCGCCTATAGTTTTTGGGGTCAAACTAATTTTTAATCTTGCTACTATAAAGACCCCTTCCCGACCGCCTAGTAAAAAAGTTTACTTACCCTAACCTATTCTATTTGGATATAAATGAGATTTAGGGAAAAACTCAGTGCAAAAAATGACTCACTTATTTCCTGCAACTAGTAATCAATAGAAACATAACCGAACAGCTTTAAATAAAGAATAATAGAGGTATAATTTATTTATAATTGGTAATATAGTTCGAAATATTTAATAATCTATGGGTCCTTCTTTATTTTGAATAACCTTTTCAACCCTTTTTGTCATTGACTTGATTAGATTCTGGCAAATCTCATCTCCAAGCATTGAATTCCATTCGGATATGAAATTCACAATCAAATCCTCTTTGTTGCTCAACTGCTTTCTGGAGAGCCTGTACTTTATAATGCTCTATAAGTTTTTTATGTGGTTGAGGTCAGGAGATTGGGGCGCCCATATCATAATACCCACCTGCTTCTCATCAAAGTATTCCTTAATCAATTTTGATTTGTAACAGGGAGCATTATCCTGCATAAAAATGAGTTTGGTGGGGCCGATTTTCACCCTTTCAGCAGAAGGGAGCAGACAAGACTCTAAAATTCTCTTGTACTGCTCGCTCCTGAGGGTCTTTTCAATAGGTTTTAAGAAACCAGTTCCATGAAAAGAAAAGCATCCCCAGAACATTATACTGAAAGGAATCTTGACAGCACTTACTACTAAATTCAAAGAGCTTTCAAAGCTTCTTTCGATTTTAGATCGCTTATCATTTGAATTTAGCTGAACTTTCGTTTCATCGGTGTGGCACCATGCATCCTGACGATTTGAAAGAAATATTTATAGATATATGATTTGCTTTTTTTTACGGCTTATCAACCATTTGATAATTATTTAAGGCCGAAAAATATTTTAGGTTTTAAGAATAATTCTTTCTTTGCATTCAAGCGATTTGGGAGAAAGAAAGAGAAAACGAAGAAGAAAGAAAGAAAAAATAATACGAGACGGGTCATAGGCGAACACACACACACACACACACACGGCTTAAGAGACGGAAATGAGGAGGAAAAAGGTTATAGTTGATAGGTATCAGATGTCGAAAATATCTAGGTCACCTACGAACAAGCGTTGACCGATTTTCGCTTGTCCACGAAAAATGGAATTTTGTTATCAATGGATGTCACCAAAAGAAGAAATCCATTGATGAACATTGACGAAACACAGACAGTCTTCCCTGGGTAAAGAATTAAAATCCCACACAAGAAGTTTTCACTGGCTAAGTTTTTTTTTTCTTTTGACAGAATAAACTTTTGCCCTGTGATGATAAAGATTTTTTGTTATCAACACATGGGCCGAAAGGAAAATGAAATATTTTTATTTTTGCTTTAGAGACGCCAGATAGGCTAGGAAAATTTCTTTCTTAGATCATGTCCAATTAGCGATAAACTGCCTGACAAACGCTACGTGTTACAACCGAGGGTTGTCACCTCGGCCGCTCATGATAAGGGCGATTTAATTAATTTTTTTTTTGTTAAGCAAAGTAATTTTTTTCCCAAAAAAAATTGTTCACGCCCGACTAAGACGTCATTGGCCAATGGATCACATGACGCACGAAGGAGGAGGAAAGAAACTAAGACGTCATTGGCCAATGGATCACACCAGGACCTCACCAGGCCGAGGTTGAGAGCGGTCACGTGACGCACGAAAAAAAATCAGTCGACGCCTCTATCAGAGTGTAAGTGTGAGAAGCCGATACGAAGAAGTGGGGAAGGTAGTGCACGCCCCTCAGAAGCACGGTAAGAGAGTGGGAGTGAGAAAAGAGTTACCAAAAATGGAAAAGAGTGGAAAATCCCTAACCAGAAATAAGAAGGGTGGATACGTATTTAGAATTATCGAAGAACCCCTTGTGCCGACAGACCCAACCCAGTTTTGACGGCGTCAATAAAAACGAAGCCCCACCAGACAGAAATCAGTTCAGCCGCGGATGGCAGGCAGAGTTCAGCCGCGGACGGCGGGCAGAGTTGAGCCCCGGACGGCAG
>CAHIKZ030004867.1:2177500-2185000 GCA_903632075.3 Acanthosepion pharaonis | reverse complement strand
ATATATATTTTCATATATATATATATATATTGTCATCCACAGACAGAACGTTTCGCTGTATCGCAGCTCATCAGTCAGCATCAGTCAATTCTTGCTTATTTATTAATAAACACGCCAGTGACTCAGAGTGGTCAATTCTAGAAGAGATCTGCATTATTAGCAAATTCGCGCTTTCCTCTAAAATTGCTCGACCGAATTTTATTTTCTGGGATCGTGCATATATATATATATATATATATATATATATATATATATATATATCATACAAATATAAATTTTGTCAGTAAGCTCATTGATGTTGCGATCAGCACCCGGACTCTTTAGTTTCTTAGTCAGATACACCTGCATTCACTCCGTCCCCACGTTAGATGGTATCAACAATTATATATTATAGAAAAACAGCCAGCTTTTGTTGGTTAATTTTACTGATCAAGTTTTAATAATCACCTGTGATCCTTCTTAGAAAAGGAGGAAATTCAGTCAGCTTAGACCATATTTATCCCGAAATGAACTTCGGCCAATTTTAGACGGAATTTTATTACTTAAAACTTGTTTTTAAGGGTTACTCGTATTTGAGTAAAGTCTCCGTTTATTTATTAATCAGAGATGATATATGAAAAAATTATAAGCACTGCAGCAGGCCTTATTTTTCTCTAATACGAGTTTTTAATATTCAGGGTTGTAGACAAAAATAAATATAAGGTTTAACAAATAAACGAAGCATCTACTCAAATAAGAGTATCCATTATCAATAACGTTTACGCAATAAAGTTTATATATATATATATATATATATATATATATATATATATATATATATGAAAAAATATAGTCTTAAGATATGCCATATTTATGAGATAACGTGCTCAATATCAGAGATAGAGCGTGTGTAAATATAAAAGTGAACATAAAGTCAACACTTAGAGGCGACAGTCTGTTTCATGCTAAATGCAATCGGGACTCGTCGCCTCACCATTGCATCTAGCATGAAACATGCTGTCGCCTCTAAGTGTTGACTTCTATGTTCACTTTTATACCCCTACAACACACACACACACACACATATATATATATATATATATATATATATATATATATATATATATATATATATATTATATTTAGGCAGCAAATGTTCAGTGTTAGGCAGCAAATTACAAATGATCGTTCTTTATATCATGAAAATCTGTCGGATATAATATCCCCTTTCTTGATATTTTTAAGCATTTCATTCCAAGGTAAGTGGGAGTTCCACTAGTACTCAAGGGGTAACAGAGAATGAACGTAAGAGTAAAGAGGGGGTGTTTGAATAAAGAATACAGAGAGGGTCGGTGGTCAAGTTCAGGTATTTCATTTTTTGAAGATTTTATTTATCAGGGAAGTAATTCAGAGGAAAGAAGTTCCACTCTCAGGAGGTGCGAGAGAAGAAGCTATTTGAATAAAAGTGTTGGTTACATTTAACTGTTTCGACTGTGGAAGAATGGGGCCGAGATGCCAAACTAGTAGCACTGCTTAAATTCATGCATTTGGGGTACCAGTGAAAGTAGCTCCTTGCCTTGAAAATATTTGTAGAAAAGACAGAGGGAAACCACATCATGTCTGTGAGGAAGTGCCTGGATTCGACCTGCTAGTTCAGCTCCTATCACATGATAGATAGATAGATAGATAGATAGATAGATAGATAGATAGATAGATAATGCTAAAGTGGTATGCTTGTTTTTGTAACATTTATTATTGACGGGCAATATGAACATAGCCAGTCGAACAAAATTCGAAATATGAGCATATCATACTTATACGGATGTCCTGGAAAAAAAAGGCACGAATCAGTCACTTCCCTCCCTTTCCTCTTCCTTCTAGTTTTATGTCCGTGTCCCTTTAGAGCGTAGGGGATTATGGCCCTCCACATCTTCATGTCTCTTGTAAACATTAATAAGTTTTGTCTTATTTCTCACAAACATTTTTCTACCATCTTTTTATATTACGCGCTGCTTTCCACTGTCCTTCATTTCCTCAAGCTCTGTTTTAATTATCAGGTTTTCAAAAAAACCCTTCCTCATTACTTACCCCAGAATTTTAGCCCCTCTTCTTGATGATAGGTATATATTTCCTTTTTTCTAAAACATCATCGTTGCTCACATGTTCGGTCCATGGTATCAGCATCTTTCTGTAGAACAACATTACTGTTGCCTGAAGTCTCTTCTTCATCTTTAAGGAGATTGTCTAGCAATCAGTGCCATACAAGAGGGTAGCTATCACCTAACAGTTCAGTACTCTTTTTTCGTTTCTAACGAACTGTTTGTCTCTTAATACTCTGCTTGGCTTTTGGAATTCATCTTTGGTCATCCCAGTGCGTCTTCCGATCACAGTGTTCTACACTTCGTACTCTGTTAGAACAATTCCCAGATATTTAAAATTCTGTATTTGTTTGATTTCCGTATCCGCCATTTGTATTTTGGGATCATGTTTTTGCTCATAACTTTGTATTCTGCTTCCCGGTTTAAATTTAAGTCCTTTCTTTTCGCTTTCCTTCTCTACCTTCCATAGGAGCTTTTGCAGGTTCCTTTACATGTCTGTTATGTTAGGATTCGCGTAATGTAGTTCGTGTTCTTTAGCCGCTTGATCGAGTTTATTTTGAGCTGGGGAATATTTCAATCTTTTTAAATTCGTTCCTGGACCTAGGAACGTGTAGCCTGGGACGGTGATCTCGATCAACTTGCGTTTCGTTCCTCTACGCTTTCCTTGTTTTAGCAGTGTCATTTACTTCCGGTTCCTTTTTATGTTATCTCCCTTTGTTAATCCTTATTACCTCCCTTATTTAAACTTAGGAAATCTTTTACAAAGCACTGGCAGGTCCTTAAGTTAGTATAGGCACTATTTCTTTTCTCTCAAAGGCACGGTGCAATTAAACATAACCCTTACTTAATAATAAAATTAAATATGTTATTAAGTTAGGGTTACGTTTCATTACACATGTCTGTTATTAACACTGTGTCATATGGCTAAAATATCACTCAGGACTTGGTTCTATAACACTGCGTGTCCTTATGAATGAATTTAATGTCGTCAACTACCTTTTCGTAGATGAGACAACATTTATTATACTCTTTCTGTCCGTGTACTTTTGTTGAACTTAGTAATCCTATTTGTTTATGGCCAGGTTTATTAGTATATCTGTTAGTATGAATCTCTCTTACTTTTTCGTACTTCTTCTTCTTCTTATTATTATTCCTTGTAGTAGTGGTAGTAGTACTAGTAGTAGTAAGGTGGGGTAGAAGGATGAGTATGAACAGAAGAGACGGAGGAAGACAAATGAGTAAACGAAAGAAAAATGGCGGCGATTTCTCGCCCCACAAAATTAAGCACGAATTAATCTTTATTTCTTTAAATTCGAATGTTTAAATTAAATATTTGTTTATTAGTTTTAGCCAAGATTGATTAGCTTGGAACAAAAAAATGTTTATCGAAGTAACGGGATATTTGCAACAATAAAACACATATTGAAAAATATGAAGTCGCAAAAGCAAAAAAAAAAATTAGACAAAATCAAGATTGATCAGTTCAATGCATTGTGTGCCGTAATTGACGTCTTTTACTGGTTTTTACTCAACTTATTCATTTTAATAGAGGCGTTCTTGTTCAGCGCAAATATTATGTGAATAAAAACATCCAAAAGCAAGATGGCTTTGTTCTTGAGGAATTTACCCATTCTTTCTTTGTAACTGCATGAGTAATCAAAGACATTGACGTTTCGCTTTGTCTCTTGGCAACTTCAGCATATTCTTAGAAACATAAAGTTCAGTGTTTTCCTTCTCATAAGACGAGAAAAGAAAAGAATACTGAACTGTTACGTGATATCAGTCCTTTACGGCAGCCAATGTTGGACAATTTCCTCAAAGATGAAGAAGAGACTGGAGGTGACAGAGATGTGGTTCTATATAAGGATGCTAAGGATATCATGGACCAATCGTGTGAGCAACGATGGGATCTTAGAAAGGTTGCAAACAAGGAAGTGTCTTATACTTAATATGATGAAGAGGCAACTGAAGTTTCTGGGACACATAATGAGGAAGGAGGGCCTGAAGAATCTGATACTCACGGGTCGAATAGATGAAAAGAGAGACAAGTGAAAACAGCGTGTGACATACCTGGTGGACTTGGATTGGTGGATGACAGAACGTGGTCTGGGGGAGGAAGCAGAAGGAAGCAAATTGCTGCATGGATAGAGGGAGGTGTAAAGCCATGATCGCCTACTTCCTGAAATGTCATGGCGCATAAAAAGAAAATGCAAAAAGACAACCTGCCCTGCATGAGTAATTAAAGACATTGATGTTTCGCTCTGTCTCATGGCCACTTCAACATATGTATTGCTAAGAAAAAAAAAGTACAGTGTTTTCCTTCGTATAAGACGACGTTTTTCTTTTATTTTTAATTGTACAAAAAAACGTTCTGCGCCTAATACAACCATATTAACGATGGCAGACGACCGAGATTGTGTAAATGATGATTAAATACAATTTTTTAAGATTTTCTGCTGCTTGGTAGGTAATGGTTGTCTGTGCTGTTTGCTGAAATACCAGTTTCTTTTAGAAGGCATTCGGTTCAAAACTATTTTTAATATTCAGTGAAATTTTTTGCTTTGTCTTCTTATACTGGAATTATCTATATGAATATATTCTCATAGATAATTCTTTACTGATTGCTTTATATCAAGTTGCTGTATTTACATGTAGTAATAATAATAATAATAATAATAATAATAATAATAATAATAATAGCTGGCCACTCGTGTTCGAAAATACCCGTCTACTAGGGAGGCTATCCAATCCCTATTGCAGATTATCGCTAATCCACATTTGAGTTAGTTTAAAACCCATAGAGCCAACCTGTAGTTTATACTGAAGATCTTATTTATAGTTTCTGGGAGGGGGCGTGTTATCTAGCATGATTGAGCAATCTGGTCAACGCAAGTAGACTCAAAACTCACGATGACTAGAACTGCTATCGACGAATCTCTGTCCACGCAAAAGGTTTTGATCAACTCGTGTTATTGTTTTCAGGTACTTTCCAAAAATGCTGCACGCTTAGATCGTCCCCATCCACGCCGATAATGTCAGGAAGATTCCTTCCTGACAAATCAACCGTGGTGAGATTCGAACCCGGTTCTCATGATCAGAAAGCAAACGCTCCAACCACGCGCTCATTATTTATAAATTATATTCCAATAAATATATTATGAAACGTATTATTTTTTTCGAGAAAATATCCTCATAAAGTAGGACAAGGTCAAAAGGTTGTGGGGAGTTGTGCTATTCCATACAGTGAATATCTCAAATCTTCTTCAAATCAACCCACACTTACATATCAAACAAGTTATAACACATTATTTGCATCTAGACATATGGTTCTGTCGTTAATATTTCGGTCACTCACGTGGTATGACGTCATAGAACCGTATCCTGAATTTACCAACTGCGTCTGCTACTCTGCGACAGTTATTGTCGCATAGCAATCTCCTATGTCAACATAAGAGAACTTCATCTTTGATGGTGAATATCATCGTTTAAGTGTCCGCATAACCCCTTCTGAAGATGACTCGTGTAAGCCGAAAGTTTACATCAAGGAACAGATTAATAAAAATATATCCAAATTTTAGACAATTCTTGTCTTTATTTCCACCTGAAATTAAAGCAACCATACGAAGTTTAGGACGGCTCATGGTCAAACATAATAGACATTCATTGTCTGTCATATTTAACAATATATGTTTAAATAATGATCTCAAATCCCAATGCACTATATATATATATAAAGTTCTGTAGTAGTTTTGTTATTATTTTTAAAAAATAGTGCTCGATACAAAAGTAGAGCATAAATATAATTATTTATTTAAAAATATGATTCCAACGCTACATAAGAGACCTCATGTTTCAAAACAAGGGCCTAAAACTTCAATATAATTATTTGAATTAAATTAAATTAAAGTACCAAGCTCTGTTCCATCTTCAAGCGAAATTTCGATGGAACAGAGCTTTGTACTTTAATTCATTTTAATTCAAGTAATTATATTGAAGTTTTCGGGTCTTGTTTTGAAACATGAGAACTCTTATGTAGCGTTGGAGTCATATTTTTAAATAAATAATCATATATATATATATATATATGTGTGTGTGTGTGTGTGTGTGTGTGTGTGTGTGTGTGTGTGTGTGTGTGTGTGTCTGTACGTGCATGCGTGTGTGTGTGTGTGTAATCATATTTACAAAACTAGATTCTGTTCTGGTATCGGGTATGCGATTTCAGGAGAATTGCTTTGAAAACCTAACTTATTGGATACTCGCGTGGAGTAATTCCATAGCCGCTTTCTGACTCCGAACGCTGGCCTCTCTAGCGGAATTATATTCTGCAGTTTGATGTGGTAATATCGTACAATCTGTTGCCATAAGCCGGAAGACAACACATCTGATATTAATCTGTTTTCAAAGTGTCATATTAGCGGCACGCAAACATTTATTCAATATACATTTCATTGCGTTGGTCATGATGTCCCTGTGATTGATGAAAAGAAACCGAAAATCCTTCTGTACAGCCAAGTGCATGACAGATCAACCCCTGTTGTGGTGCAAGGATTAACTTAAGTCGACTCTAAATTCTTTTGACATCCCACCGTCGTCCTTTGAGGAAGTGGCTTTTGATTGTGTCAAATGGAGGATCATGTGCGTAAAAGGAATTTCATCTTTTGAGAGGTCACGCATTGAAAATGAACGTATTACAAAGCAGAACACTAAACACTGTTCTAAAATTATTGCAGAATTCAGGCATTGTTCGTATGTATACTGCTGTTTAGTTCGCATTGTAGCTTTAAAATCGTCAAAGCACAGCAAACATCTAGTGCACCAATAGAGGAACATGGCCTTGAAATGTCATACGACGACAGACCAAAACACCGTAAATTTTATATATACAATAGAATACCTCAGATCCGGTATTCCCGATATCCAGAATCCCAGATATCCGGAATCCCCGATATCCGGAATCCCCGATATCCGGAATCCCCGATATCCGGAATCCCTCAGATCCGGAGTGCTTCGTATTCGGACATAATTTTGATCTGTATATTTGAACTATTTGGGTGATATGTAACTGATTTGAGATTTCTGTTTTTCAGGAAATTTACTTTGGGTAATTGCTTATGCTTATTTTACTCTAATGGCTTGTATTGGTGCAAAATATGAAAGGGATAAGAGGGATAGAGCAACTTTGGAGTTATCGCAAAAAAGTCGAAATTTCAAACAGACTAGATGCTCGTGAAAGTTAATTGTAACTAATGGCTGAGTTCAACTTAGGAAAGTCAACATTGTATTATATAAAATCTTCCAAATAAACTATCCTATAGCGTTCACACTGTCACAATGAACAAGGAAATAAAAAACAAACATGATTGTGATGAAACCTGGACTGTAATTGAAAAAAGCTATTGAAGAATTTTTCAGTTTTATGGAA
>CAHIKZ030004867.1:2165000-2172500 GCA_903632075.3 Acanthosepion pharaonis | reverse complement strand
CCTTAGCTTTTGCAAAGCATTTGTGGCAATCCCAATGCGGCTGTATTGCAGTTTCCGTCAAAGCGTTAAAATACTTCTTAAATATTTATTTGTTTTATTTCCCACTATTTCACTGTCAAAATGCAACCGTCTCTTCTTCCCAAACAGCTTCTTCTCCCGCACTTCCCGTCTGTGGAACTCCCTTCCACTTACTTGTTTCCCGATGACTATAATCTTCAAATATTAAAGTGTAATGTCAATCGACATCTGACAGCTTGAGCTTGTTCCCCGTCCTTCCCTGTATTCTTTTGCCAAACATGCCTCTTTACTCTTGTTCTCAATCCTCTGTAACCCCTTGTGTCCTAGTGGCACATCCACCTTGATTAGGGTTAATTGACTTTTTAAAAAAAATGGAGGATTTTGGAAGCTCCAATATGTAATTCTCATGCTGTGCACTTTTCCCTGGCAGCCATACATTCTATCTTCTCGTTTTCCTTAACTGCTTTCTATAGGATTTCCTGTAGTTTCCTTTCTGCATCTGCTAGTAAAACTGCGTTATCTGCATATCTAATGTCATTACGATTGTGGCTGCTAATAATGAATACTGGTAAGACTTCTAATTATCTTAGGATAGTCTCAATGTAAAGGTTGAATAAGTCCGGTGAGAAGACACATCCTTGTCTTACAAATCATTTTGTTTTTGCCTATTGACTAAATTCATTTTCTATCCTTATGCAGGCGGTTTGCTCTTGGTATAGTTCTGGGATTATTCTAATATCCTTCCCGGATATATCAAAGCTTCTTATTTTGAATTCCATACCGGAAGCTACAGAAATGTCGTTCTACAGAAGGATGCTGAGTATTTTATAGGATGAATGCGTAAGCAACGGACTCTTAAGGAAAATGGAAACAAAAAAGACACATACTCAGAATCAGATAAAGGGAGCTGAAATCTCTTGGAAATATAATGAGAAAGGAAGGCTTGGAGAAGTTGACACTCACAGGATATATAAAAAGGCAAAAATACTGGGAGAGGCAATGAGACACCAATCTGACGACTAGTTGTGTAAGGATGGTCGAATGAGAGTGGGAGGTTTCGACACCGGGCAAATGCTGCTGATGGCCAAAAGGAATAGGAGGTTGTGCAGAACTATAACCCCCAATATCCTAAAGAGATGCAGCACATAGAACGTGTATATGAAAATCATTTGTAATGTATTTACATTCTAGATATATTACCCCTATTCTATTTTTAACGCCTGTGTAAATTCCTGAATAAAGAAAATCTATTTCTTCCTGAAAGTAGAATCATGTTCGGTGCGTAGTATTCCCGAGTACCCCGAACGGAAGTTGGGGAGGGACATGACTGATTGGAGGCCTCGGACAGTGGTTTGTGACCCTGTCTATCTGTCTATTAAATGATTAATTTTTTTAGCGGATTTTGACATCATTCTATTTTTTTTTGTCCAAATTTTTTTGTCCAATTTTGTTTCGCTCATGTAAGTCTCGATAAACACTATATAAACACACTATTTCTTATTTATAATGTTTGAATGAGTTAAATTATTCAACGTTTTAACAAGAAAATCTCAAGTTAAGAAATTACCGAAAAAACATTACTGATTTTATTTAAGATGAAATGATCTATTATGACATGTCTCCAATTTGTATTTATTTTCACTTTTTCTAGTTGAATTGTTCATATATTGCATAGGGGCGACCTGATGTTGCCCGGGTGTCAAATATGTTGAACATACCCAGCAATTCCACTTCTTTATCCTGTTACCACCTCCCAGCGGAGTTTGGAATTTAGGAGGCAAAAATGATACGGTAGGCTTTGGCTATTAAGCAAAGCAAATGGTTTTTTCCTCGAGGAACATTAGAAACCATCAGTTAGCAATTGTCATCCGGGACTCACTTTTGCATATGGATCCTTACTGCAAATCATCATCATCGGCATCATCATCATCAGCATCATCATCATCATCTCCTTGACTGTTTTAATCGAAGGGCGGGTCCGAATGCAGAAGCCATACTAACGCTTTTCCACGACGGTCCATCAAAGGCAGCCATCAGCAATTCTGGTACAGTCATGCCTGTCCATTGTTTGACATTGTCCAACCAGTTTTTTGCGTTGGCGTCCCCCTCCTACGTCCACATTTAACGGTGCCTTGCAGTATGGTCATGCACAGGATTTCGTGTCTTTTAATGTGTCCAAACCACGCCATTTTTCTCCATTTGACAGTAGCGAGAAGTTCCTTGTGTTCCACAAAATGTTCAACCCTTTTCCGCACACACTCATTGGTTGTTTTGTGCTCAATAAATATGCCAAGGAGTTTTTTCATGCATTTGTTCTGAAACGCTTGGATCCTTCTCCCTGTATCTGTCCAGTCTATTCCATAAAAAAAATGATAGCCTACTTCGGGAAACCTATTGCTTCGTGAGTCATGAATCAAAACAGACATTATCGCCGATTACAGGTTAATCTCAAATATATAGACATTAGGGTACACGATAAGTTAATATCGATCAAATATAAACAATCAGCTACCGTGCCAACTGATCGATAAATCGATGCCTGTCACTCTTACGATATTTTTGAGACTGATTTTCATACAATAGGTATTTCAGTTTTGATTTTAGATTTTTCTTCATCGATTTTTCTCTTGTGTACAACTAAAATACACTGAATTCTTTGATTAAAATAAAATCTCAAACAGAAAGAAGCTAACCATAAATTATTGGAATTTACTTCAGAAACGTCTCCCACATTATAAAACAGACATACATTGTCTTCTTAGAAATACTGTTGTGTCTTACCAGTGTGTTTGTTTCGTGTCCACATAAAAAAGAAACTAAGAGTGGACAATATTAATGTTTTTATTAAATGAATGCATTGTAAAAGATTTCATTTTAAAATTCGTTGTAAATAATTTTATAATAAGATTAATTGAATGTCAGTCAGTATAAATGGTTAGGAATTAAGGCAATCGATGCCGCTAAATGTAATGCAATTTTATATACAAGATGTGTCCTTTTTTTAGAGTTTGAACTGGAAATAATTTGACACTAAAAATACATTCGAAATCATGAAGATATCTGTGTCAATGGTTAGGAATTGAGGCAATATATATGGGTAGCATGTGTGCGTCAAAATCCTAAATTATTCTAGTATAAGAATACATTAAAAATTACGAAGAAAAGATTGACAATGGTTAGGAACAAAGGCTATCAACAATAATAATAATAATAATAATAATAAATCTATTATATATACAATATATATATGTGTGTGTGTGTGTGTGTGTACGTGCGTGTGAGAGAGTGGGAGTAAGGGTGAATTTTATTGTATTGAACTCTCCAGAGACATATATATGTGGGTGTTATGTGTGCGTGGGAAAATTCCAAATTATTTAAGCGTAAGTATACACTGCCAATCATGAAGAAAATATTGTCAATAGTTGGCAAGAGATGCAATCGATAATAATAATAATAATAATAATAATAATAATAATAATAATAATAAAATCAAAGCTACCTTCAAAGGCGGTAAACTAAAGAAAACTACAGATTTATACCTTGATAGCAATAACAGGATGAAGGAACTAGAACAAGATGGAAGATAAAAATACTTAGGAATTAATGAAGGAGACGGAATACAACATTCAATTATAAAGAAAAAAGATCCGATAATAATATTATAAAAGAATGCATTTGATACTAGAAAAGAAACATAATGGGGCTAATAAAATGAAGGCTATTCAAACATTAGCTATACCGTTAGTAATATACAGATTTAATGTTATTAAATGGAAGATGAATGACATTAAAAGATTGGACGCCAAATTTAGACAAATGCTTGCCCAAATGAGGATGCACCAACCGAAATCAAATGTTGATAGAATCTACGTAAGCAGAGCTTTAGGAAGACGAGGTTTAATCCAACCTGAACTAACTCTAAAATCTACAACAATCGGATAGGAAGCATAGCTCACAAAAACCAATGACCCTCTCCTACAAATAGCAATACACCACGTCCATTGCATCAACAAAGAAGCTGAACCCGTCAAGAAAAAGCTTAATATACCTGAAACCTGACCAACAAAAAAGCGAAGCGAATAACATCTACGCCAGACGAGTAAAACAGAAAGCAAAACAACTTGGCTAAATGAAATTACAAAAAAAAAAAAAAAAAAAAAAACTGGGAGGACAATGCGTTTCATGGCAAATGCATAAAAAGGACGACAGAAGCAGATGTGGACCAACAGAAAACACAACGGAAACTGAGGCGCATTAGGTTAAAATCTGAGACGGAAGCCCTAATTATTGAAGCTCAGGACCAAGGTCTAGCGACCAAACCCTATCAGTGTGACATAATCAAAGATGGAACTAACCCGAAATACAGGATCTGCGGAAGACATGATAAAACTGTCGACCATTTTATCTCAGGATGTCCGGAACTAGCATAAAATGAATATACCCACAGACATAACACGGTAGCGACATATGTGCACTGGAAGATATGCAAGAAGCACAAAATCGAAACCAATGAGAGATTGTATGACCACCAACCATACACCCAAAATAACAATGTAACTATCCCCTGGGACATGCCAATTCAAATTGACAGGGAAATAAAAGCCAGCAGACCTGATATTATAATAAAAGAAATTAAGGAAGTGTATGCTTATTGACATAACAGCACCATCTGAGAGAAACACCTCTATAAAAATTATCGAGATTAACAGGGTGTCGGGAATGAAGATTGAGACTGTACCGATTGTGCTAAAGGTGTCGCAGGTAACATAAACATACAAGTTGCCCCGAAGATCGCCCTTCTAGGAACATCACATATACTAAGAAAAGTGTTATCAGTTACATGACAATTCTTTCATAGGGCCAAAGGACCATTGTTTGGAGCCGGTTCTACAGGATACAAAGCAGGAAACATAACATATGCAAATACTAATACTAAACTACTACTACTAATAATAATATGTTTTCCACCTCAGAAAAATGCTCTGTGGGAAATGTCAAGCTGTCATCTCTGACCTTTGGTCTATGGTTGGGACACGGAAAAACGAATATATGCAGAAATCAAAGATAATGATAATATATATATATATATATATATATATATATATATATATATATATATATATATATTGTTGTGGTAGGATCCACCTAATTTTCATAGTGGAGTACCGACCATATAAATATGGTTGGTACCGGAAAAACGGTAGAAGGAATCAAGAGATTCAATCCAGAGACTCTGCCCGACTGCGACTCAGTCAACACATTCTCCAGGAACAGTCTTCCCAAGAATATACAAAAGACTATATGTAAATATTGTGTACACTTTCTTGTTTCAATACATTTTGTTCTAAGTACATTTTGTGTTGTATTATTATTCCATGCATTAGTCAAGTTTCATTAATTCTTTATCTATCTATCTATCTATCTATCTATCTATCTATCTATATATATATATATATATATATATATATATATATATATTTGTGTGTGTGTATACAAATACATATGTGTGTGTTTGTTGAGAGAGATGTGTTGCAAACTATAATGCAGTAGAAATACATTGAAAATCAAAAAGAATTCATTGTCAGTGATCTAGATTTAATTTCTGACCGAACGAGAGATTTAAATGGATAATGTAAATTCATTACTAATAATTTTACTGGAGTGATGCAGTGATAATCTGAAGGCAGAGATTTTCAATTGTCAGTAATTATTGCATGTATTAATGTCTGAATAGATCTATTATATGTATAATATAAATACATTTCAAATGACTTTACTATGTTAATTCATTGAAAATCAAGAAGAAGGGTGTTGTCAATTTACGAATTACTGGTAGATCAGGGCTGTTATATACAGGATGTCCATAAAATCGGTGTGCATTTTCCAAAATTTATAACTTTATTTGTATTTGCGATAGAAATAATTTGTAAAAAAGATTAGAAAGAAGTAAATCTATATTTTTTAAGGTTTTATGGGAATTTTATTTAAGTTTCCACGTCTTCCATCATTAGCAATAGAAAGGGTAATACGATTTTGTTATTCACGGAAAACATTTGCCAACTGATTTACAGTAATGCCTGAAATCACATTAGTTATTTTAGCTATACTTAAAGCTAGGTACATTAAACCTTATAACATTTTTTACAGATTATTTCTATCGCAAACACAAATAACGTTATACATTTTTAAAGTGCACACAAACTCTATGGACACCCTGTATATAGTGTAAATGCATTGTAAATGAATTTACTACAGGTATGACTTCATATTATACATATAATTATCTTATTCTGTCAGAAACGTTTACATTAATTCCTGACCAAACACAATCATGTCTTCATATATTCCATGAGTAATATCATTTTTGCAAGTTTTAATTGAAGAACAGCAAAGAATGGTGAATTAGAATAAAATGTCATTCTCTTGAGAGATATTTTCGTATATGCCCTCAGTAATTTCTATTGTATTAAAATTCATTCTTAAAATTTTAAATGTTATCACCAACCCATTTTTACATGAGTCTAGCCCATCAGCTAAATCGGTTCACCAGAGTATGGCAACTTGAAGCCATTACGTAAGACATTTAGGGGACGAGAGATGTCTATCTACTCCAAGGTGCAACATTCCAGACATCAAAGATACTATCTCTGTTCAGAGACCCCTATGTTTAGAAGTTCGTTACTATATTCGTAATGACCCGTAATTCATTCCTGAAAAATGCAGTCACTTTGTTTGCATTTTTTTCGATGCATTTCCATTATCAAAATACATAGAAAGGCATTCCCATTTTGCCTTTAATAGCTCTTTTCTGGCAGTAACACTTACCATACTTCTTGATAACTAACAAATGCTCTTTTTCCAGATACCCATTCAAAATTGTTATAATTCTTTCTTGACTTGTTCGTAACTGAGTTTGTGAGGAATGTAGCTCAAATTCTACGTTCCCTTTGGCCATTAAAGCCTATACCATTTTAAAAAGAAATTGCCGCAACATAATCCTTCCTACGACTGATTCGACCTATCTTGTGATTCATCAGTTGAAGTTAAAACCAATAAAAATAAATAGATAAATGTCTTTTTTGCACACACACCATTTATTCAATTTTTACAAGCAGCATTTAGTTTGCTATAATTTCATTTGCCACATTTAATTCGTGGTTCTTATCAAATTTAATTCAGGTTAGAGTTGCCGAAGGGACCGATAAGCGATTGATCTCTCAGATATGGACGTTATCATAAATGATAACTTGATATTAATAAAATATAAACAATCAGTTTCTCTCTCAGTTGATCGATAAATCAATGCCTGTCGCTGTCACAATGTTACCGAGAACTATTTACATGCAATGTGTATTTTAATTTTGATTCTTATTTTTTTTACATTTTTATGAAATGTTTTTGTTATGTATTGTTTTTCCAAAAGAAAAATCTAAATTAATTTTTATAAAGCATTTCGAACAGAAAATATTAAATAACACAAGG
>CAHIKZ030004867.1:2150000-2162500 GCA_903632075.3 Acanthosepion pharaonis | reverse complement strand
ATCGTTCAAAAATTCTGCGAAGGTTACCTGGATGGGCAGATACTTGAAGTAGCCTGAAGAGCGCAATGGCTTAATGTTGTGATAATACCAACAAAGATGCGAAAATAAGTGTGAATGTAGGTAATGAAGATAATAATAACTCATCATCCCAGAAATTCGGACAGATGTTAAATGTTTCGTTTCAAAAAATAGCAAATATTGATTCGAACCCCAACATCTCTACCACGGAGCTGCTATCTATACAGTAAAAACAAATTCAAGAAACAGAGAGATTTTAGTTTGTATTTATGACGTCTTCAAGTCTCTTGAAATGAAAAACGTCTGTTCTCGCAAAAATAATCCTTTTCAATACTATGCCTTTACCGACGGAGATTATTTTTTTTCCGAGAGAAATCAGATTACTATACGCATTTCTGCTAAGATGACATATACCTAAAATTCCATACAGTTAAACCTCTTCTTCTAGAACTAATTTCATTATTATAGTACTATTATCTACTTACACGCTCATATCTCCATTTACTTTCGGTCGGTCGATCTAGACAAGAGTCCTTCGAATTGTCCGTCACAAAGAGCCTAAACAAAGACGTCAAGTCGACGCAAAAGATTACAGGAAGTTTTTTTTTTTTTCTCAGAAACTTTTATTCATAGTAATTCATAGCTTTATTATTCAGCCATCTTTTGCTAACTTTCCACCAGTCCGAGACTCGAGAGCCAGTCAAGGTAGAAAATTAAAGACGAAGCACTGACCATGAATAAGTTGTGTGATATAAATGCAAGAATGAGAGTCAAGTAGAAAGTAAAACTTACAAGAATAAGAAAGCTAGATAACAATTGACCCCCGACCCCGACTGAAAAGGTGAATATTAAAGTGTTCTACGAAGTGACAGTTGTTGCGATAAAGCCGTTCGAGAAGAACGTCTTCATAAATATGTAAGACGGACGGAATAAAGGCGGAGAATTGACTCCTAGAAAATGACATATTGTGTCCGAGCTATAATCGTCTGAGCAGGTGGAACTAAACACTGTAGCTTGTCTGAACATTTGCCATAGACATAGCAATACAACAGGGTAGCGACAGGCTTTCAAATTTGCGTCTGTGGTACAGAAGAGGCAGAATATGGAAAAGGTTTTACTCAACAATACTACGTTAACGGGTATAAACACTATCAACAATGTAAATTGATAATTGAGCACCTCCAGTCAACATATTGTAGTAAAAATTTATATTAAGTTTAATCTGATACTTGTAATTCTTTCTAATATGAACTTTTATTTAATCCGTATTTGGGGGAAGAGAAGAGATAGATTCATACATTTCGTCAGTGTATTTATATATTTGGATTCGGAACTCAACACAACTCGCAATCTTTGTGTGTCAATAATCTCACATTGAGGAGATGCACTTATAAAAATGTAAATAAGCACTATTTAGGCTGATATTATTATAAAACACATTTATATATTTTATTTTATTATTTTATTTATCATATTTTATATTTTATTTATATTTTATTTTATGTTATTTTTATTTTATTTTATTTATATTTTATTTTATTTATATTTTATTTTATTTTTATTTTATTTATATTTTTATTTTATTTATATTTTAGTTTATTTTTATTTTTTATTTTATTCTTATTTCATATTTCATATAATTTATTAATATTAGCATTATTGACATTGGGTTTGAAACAAATTTCCCGCTGGCATTTTGATCGAATTTATATAACAAAATATAACTACACTTATGTACATTGTCATTCTTGTTCAATGAAACATATATTAAAAAGGGTTTACTGCTAACATACAAAATTATACACACGTTCATATCTAAAAGTAATAGAATTGTTGTTTTGGTAACAGAGTTAAAATAAGCATAAAAACAGTTATTATTTTAACAACTATAATCGGGCGGTGTGAAAAAATCCCCGATAAAACATTTTGTAAATAAAAATAGATTTGAACAAACCGATATCAGGGAAAAAATCAGTAAAAAAGGAGAGAACACTAAAGATAACCCTGTTGGACGAAAATAATCAATCAGCACCGAGTCAAAAAAAAAAGTACCGACCGAATAAATAAAGTAAAAAAGTTAAAGAGCTCAATACACTAAGTAGAGCAGAATCTAAAAAGTATAGTATGAGCCGTGAACCTATATATAACAGGTGTAATATTGGAGGAATCGAGACTTTTATCATACAGTCTCCGTTACGGTGGACCGGTCATGTCTTGAGAATGCCTGATGACAGGATACCCAAGATCCTAATGTACAGCCAGTTAGATCAGGGCTACAGGAATGTAGGACGCCCATGGCTAAGATACGAAGACAAGCTGAAAAGCAACTTGTCAGCAGTTGATATACCACATAACACCATTGAGCGCTTAGCTTTGGAGCGGGTAGAATGGAGATCAAAATGTTTTAGTGGACTCAGCAATTTTCAATCTGCTTGTCTGAATCATCTTCAAGTAGCGAGAGCAAGAGCTAAAAGGTCAACCAATCTAACAGTGATCTCATCTCACAATTCACACTCTTCCTCCATATATGGCCTACTTTGTAAATCACTAGCGGGTCTTAAATGCCACTTCAGATTATCGCACAAACTTTCATAACTGAAGCTGCCCGATCCTCATACGTCGAAACCGACAAGAGAGTCCATTATTATATATATATATATATATATATATATATATATGTGTGTGTGTGTGTGTGTGTGTGTGTGTATATATATATATATATATATATATATATATATATATATATATATACTTCCCATTTTATATTGAATTAGATCTTTACTGATTCCGAGATGATAATATCGTGTGAGAAGTGGCAAGAAGGGACTGAGGAAGGAACTGATTGGTGATGCAGAATCAGTAAAGATCTAATTTAATATAAAATGGGAAGTGGCCAATGTCTACGACTGAAATGAGCAGCAAAAAAAAAAAAAGCCAAGTATTTGGACTAAATAATTATGATAAGGCGATATTTCCCGTGTGATTATTTTAATCTCACTTGTCTTTCAAATACTCTGTTTAATTTCTCAAATGCGATCACATGACAATCAGCCCAGGATTTGCTATCGCATTGAAAATACCCAACCGTTTTTTTCTGGAATATGTTAAGATTCCTCGAAACCTAGGTGTCCGAAACGTCACATGAACCATTTCAATAGACTCTCGTTCTCTACCCAGCGATTGTTATTCATAACAATAATTCAAGTAGTATGTAAATCTCTTTCTGAACATTTAACTCATTTTCTTTTATTTGACCGAATTTCTGTGACGATTAATTGACATATGCATTTTATCTAAAGCCAGAAAATGATTGTATATTGTCAGAATATTTTGGACATAATAATGATTTACTGATGCAAATCTTACTATTTAACCCACAACTGGTGGGAGATGAGGCGTATTCATAACTTACCCAAAGGTATTTTCGCGTAAATGAATGTTTCATATACAGTTTTATATAAGCGAGGTCTTTTCGGTAATTTGATTTACATAGAATTATGGTGTTTATGACCAGAAATTTTCTTAATGGATCTTGTAGATTGTGAGTTGATAGATGTGATATTATTACACTTTGCTCTGATAAGCGACATGTGAGGCATCTACTGAAGGAGGTGGTAGTATGCCCTATAGAGGTAATTGATTTTTGACAAGAAAAACACACACACATATATATATATATATATATATATATATATATATATATATATAATGTCCCGGATATAAGAGAAACCCGGATATAAGAGAGATTTTCTCTGGTCCCAAATTAGAGCTTGTGTTAATGTATATAAATAGACCAAACCCGGGTATAAGAGACTTCTTCTCCGGTCCCGACAACTCTCTTATATCTAGGTTACACTGTATATATATATATATATATATATATATATATATATATATATATATATATATATATATATTTTAATTCATTTCTCCTTTCAACAATATTTTTTATTATGATCTTGAAGTAATTTAGTTTACAGTTATTTATTGGTGTTTCCGTTTTGTTGATTTTCCAGAATCTTTGGCATTTTTTTTTTATTATTTGCGCTGTTTTTCTAGAATCTTTGGCATTTTTTATTTTTTTTATTTCTAGGTTTTTCTCAAGAATCCAAATTGAAGCCGTAAGTTTTGATTTTAACACGTTCAACAGAAATGTTGGCATCGGAACCATATTTCGTGTATGATTATTGATTAAAAAGAAACGGCTTAAATATCTTGTTTTCAGAGAAATTCCGATGAAAGAATCCTTGCTTGTAGTAAAATGTAATTTCCATCAGAGATTAACAGTGTGTTATCACAGAGATATTAAATTTTATTTTTATAGAACAATGTTTAATATGGTGTTAAATTATGTATAGTTTATTATATAGAAATGTTTTAACTTTGTTTTCATCAAAAAGGACAAATAATGTTTGTTTATCCTATGAAATTATAAACTGGATTACAAACAGTGAATAATATATATATATATATATATATATATATATAATGAAGTGTTTAACTCTGATAAGCTTATACAAAACAATAAAAACTACAATAAGACGGATAAAATTAATAATAATCCTGAAGAGAGTATTGACAAATAGAGAGAAAAAACTATTAATAAAATAATATTAGAAACATTCAGAATTTATACTAGCAGAAAACCAACTGCATATAGATAGAAAATGAATATACAGAAATAGAAAGGATTTTAAGACAAGAAATGAAATTGGCTAGATTATATGTCATGTTTGGTGGAGGTGGGTGTGTATCCAACAAAAAATTCGATAATTGTTTTCTCAATGTCAATCCTTCATTATATCAAGAATTTTACAAGAAACGCGAACCGATTCCACAATATTTCAAGCTGATTAGGTTTATAGTTCGTAACCATTCAATGAGATGAAGTCAAGCCATAGATTTGTCTGCGGAATATTGTTACATTATTGTTACATAATTATAGTGAAATCATTAAGGTTTTTTTTTGTCAAAAGAATTTTATTTTTGGTCTTATATTATTTTAAAATATTCCTTTTTACAGGCTTTATTTTTTAAATGGAATAAAATGATTCTAACTTTCAGAAAATAAAAGTGTATCAAATGCATCGAATTCTCCATCATTATCTCTTTTAGCCTAAAATCATTTAAAATTTCACAATCGATATCTGAATCGTATACAAAAACACATTGAAATTGCTATTGCCCATCAAAATGACTGGAAGAAAGCGATCTAAAAACAACAATGAAAGAGAGAGGTAACAAATTGCAAACAAAATAGCTCCAGTTTGTTCCACTTAGGAAACTGAGCATTGCAACCAAAGTATTCTAAAATGCTGCCAATAACAAAGTAGAAATGGAAAATACCTAACAACAAATCGAATATAGCATCAAAATGTATATTATTTTTATTCCTTTGTTAAATAAATGCATAATTGTCATCAATGTTTCCGTAAAAATTGGTATTTCCTGTAATAAATTCTTACTAAATAATATTATTGTTATTATTTTCCTTAAATGTAAGGTAATCTTTAGGCTAACCCTGAAAAGAAATGATGATCAAAACTGCCTAAAACCTTTTAGTGCGTATTACCGCAAAATGAACAAATGTTGAATACACCCCCATGCCGCCGAACGTGGCATATACACAAAATATATTATCTTAAAATAGAAAAACATTATTAAAAAAAAATAAATAAAAAAAGATTTCAAAAGTATTTTGAAGAATTAAAATTCTAAGCGTCTCTCGTTCGTGCGCATGTGCACTCGGATTAACGTATACAAACGTAGTTCGATGAAGTCCTCAGGGAAGAAACACGCAACACTGTCATACATCTTTCCTCCAAAGCGGTTATAGATAAAAATATATGTTATTATCCCCACCCCATATATATATATATATATATATATATATATATATATATATATATAAACAGATCTCTGTACGCCTGTGTGGCTGTCTCTGTGTGTGTATGCTACTTATACGCGTCCATATTTCTCGACCGATTTCGATTAAATTTTACACACAAATTGAAAATTAACCAGATCAGGTCAAAACCAAATTTTCAATCAACAACCCATATCCCACACCCCCGGGTTTGGCAGAAAAAGCTATAAAACTGAAGGTGGGGGCGACTTTTTACAAAACCAAAGCAAAATTACACGCGAACAAAATGTTTACTGGATGAGATGATGTTCGGGAAACCCACAATAAATAACCGATCTTGTGTCACATGTTGCCCCAGTGGGGGGAGACTGAATATTGTCAGTCAGTCGTTCACTTCTGAACCGGCTGTTCGGTTGAACTCTCTGCCTTCGGGCGGGGAGGAACCCGACCGAGGCTACGCCGAAGGGCGGAGTCTCTTTCGGGGAGGTAAACCGGCCCTGAACCCGTTTATACGGGTTCAATGGGCATATATTTGGGCCGAGCCCACGGGCTCTGAAATCTCACGTTAAAAACGGCCTTGTGCCACATGACGCCCCAGTGGCAGGTGACTGAAATCGTCAGTCAGTCGCTCAAGTCTTGACCGGCTGATCGGTTGAACTCTCTGCATTCGGGCGGGGAGGATCCCGAACGAGGCTACGCCGAAGGGCGGATTCTCTTTCGGGGAGGTAAACCGACCCTGAACCCGTTTATACGGGTTCAATGGGCATATTTTTGGCCGAGCCCACGGGCTCGGAGATCCCACGTTAAACCGGCCTTGTGCCACAGGATACCCACGTGGGGGGTGACTAAATATAGTCAGTCGGTCGGTCAGTTAGTCGATGTCGGACGACAGTTAGTCGAATACGAAAGTATCAGCAACCACAACTAGATTACTCTGCATAATTATATCAAGTTCCTAACGTTTGGTACGTCGAACCTATTTTAGGACCGATTTAGTACAATACAAGCCTCAACTGAAAAAGCACTCCACAACAGAACCCTACCTTATAATTTCTGTTTTAATCGAGACTATAATTTTGTACCTGACTTTGTATGATTAATAAAATGTTTCCTGTTTTAAGAATGCTATATATATATATATATATATATATATATATATATATATATATATATAAATATAAGAACATTATTCGAACTATTGTCCTCATTTGTCGCCATGTTTATTACAACGTTTCTGATTGTTTTATTTTTTCAAAATGGTTGGAATGTCGAATGAACTAAATTTCGCTCACTGGATTGTAATCTGTTCTAGTTCTAAATTCCATGTCTAAAATTATCTCCTGTTAATTCCCCTTCCATGTTCTCCACCGCCTTAACAGTTTCAACTCACGTTTTGTGTCCTGTCACTGGATCTAACTAAACCTTTACCCACTGAGCCATATTTTGACACAAAATAACATTATCTGTGTGTATGAGTATATATATATATATATATATATATATATATATATATATATATATATATATATATATATATATATATAGAAGAGAGAGAGAGATTCAGATTTTTTAATTTTTTTTTTTTAAAAGCCTTCACTACGATAATCGAATCATGTATCTGGCTGTTGGTTCCTACGAACTAAGCCGCTTGGCCCTCATATGTCGGGAGAATTCACAATATATATATATATATATATATACAGAAAATCGGGTTACGGACCCAACGTACGACGTTTCCTGGTTACGGAGCCATCACCCGTAATATAATACGTTGTCAAGCTGAGGTATATGAGGAAGACTGTGTTGTTTCTTCACCGCTTGTACGCCATATTGTATTGTGCTATATTCGCTATCTCTCGTTTTTGCCGTTTTTTGGCGGGAACCTTTTGCCCTTCATTATGGCTCCCAAATGTAAGGCAAACTCGTGTGTATTCATGTAGCTGAGTTCCGATCTACATTCGAAAATTAGGTTACTTCGCGGCATAGGAACGGATCTCCCACGTAAGTCGAGGACCCCCTGTATATATAATAGCATCTACTGATTTACGCACATTTTATATAATTTAACTTATGTCAAAGAAAGCAGATAATCGTTAATAAAATGCTCAATATATATCGTGAGAAATAATTGTTGTTATGAAAACTATTAAAATTTGACAATATTTGACCTATTTCAAATTTTTCTATTATTTAACCGTTAGATCTTAATCAAGGCTACTTTATATGTTTTCATTGTAACAAAAAAATAACGTAGTAACTTCTACACCCGGGTTTATTCAGATGGTTATACTTAAAACAACCAGAGTATGCGCAGTGCATATTCGCCTCTAACAAGCTTTAGGCCTCGTTTTGGAAACAAGCGCCATTGTGACGTGGCTGTCCCAGGGTTGATCCTGGTCACGGCACCATGTCGACAGTTACACACCTGGCCCAGTGTCGGATCCTTTGGTTACGGCGCCAACGGTGACGTCGCTCCTCCTGGTCGCTCCTCCTGGGTCCAAGCGTGCCGCTCCAACCCCTTTGGTCAGATGATCACCATCGCCTTTCCCGACTCGCTTCCAATACCTGGTCACTAAAGCAACTATACCGATCTCCGGTCTGTCTTTGTTTAGATCTTAGTCAGACGGGACCAGCAGGGATCAGGGCCGATACAAGAAGTTGAGTCCGACAGGGGTGGCAAAACACAAATAAAATAAAACTCCGACACCAAACAAAATTGCAAAAAGGGGTAACAACCTTTTATATCTTAAAGTCCGTTACATAAAAACAAAATTGTTCTCAATTCCCGACCCGCTCTGTGGACTATATAAGCTTCTATCACACAATAGGAAAATGTATATATTTCTATAATCATGTATGTATGTCGGATATTCAGTTCGACACTGGGGCTAATTTCTATCGATCATTCGCAGTTGATTCTTCTGTCCGACTTGAGTTGTATTTCTTCTTCTTCTACTATGGAAGTTCTTCTTGTCTGAGGGTTCTTTTCTCGCTGCCGTCCGGGGATGAACTTTAACTTCTCATCGACTTTCGGCTTGTCTGCAGCTCCAATTCTTCTCAGGCTTTCAGGCAATCTTCTTCTTCGTCTACTTGGGCTGGAAGTTCTTCTGTCTTCGACTTGGGCTGGAAGTCCTTCTGTCTGAGGGTTCTTTTGCCCGCAAAGGGGCGAGTGAATCAGGTCTTATGTCCGCGTTCAGGATCTTCCCTGCCCGCGGTCCTGCTGCAACTCAGCAATATATATATCTCCAACTCAAACTGATTTCTGTCGACTGGGGTCCTGCTTATATTGACGCCAAACAAACTGGGGTGGGTCTTTCGGCGTCAGGGTTTTTCGATAATTTCAAAACCCGTATTAATTTTGACCTTCCATTATCGTTATTTTTCACCCCCCACACTTTCTCACAGAGCTCTTGGTGGGGCGGCGCATATCTATTTCTCTTAGTCTCTCTCATGTCAGGTGATCGCTCTCTGTCTCCAATCGCTCCCGATTTTCTTTCTCTTTTTTCCGCAGCCCAGCGTGACCGCCTCGTCCAACAGTTATTGATCGAGGTTTTCTTTCCTTCTTCCGCGGTCACGTGATTGTATTCGACCAATTGTTATTGACCGAACACCCTCTCCCTTTTGTTGGCGGGTGTGGGTTACTCGTGGTTTTAAAAAAAAAAAAAATTCCGTTTACCTTTTTGCACGTACAAAATGACAATCTTTAGATCTTTCACCTGGACTTTGTCAAACACCCCTGCTAATTAGTCTTGACTTTAAAAGCTTTTCCGCCTTCTGATTTACGCACAATTGCTCTTCTTTTTTTACTTCTTTGTTTTACCTGATAGTCGAAAATCTTAATTATCTAAAATATCTCTACTTTCTTAACGTGGGTGTCCAATTCTTAACAGGTAATTCCGTATATCGTTTCACCAGTCACTTCCCCCAACCCAAAGAATTTCTCTCAGATCAAAATTTCGTTTCTTTGTTCAAATTTCTCTTCCTCCAAATTGATAAAAATTTTTTCCACAATCAGTCAGAGGCCTCTGACCGACATCTCAATCGATATCATTTCTTTTTTCTCTTTTTATTTTTCCAATTCTATTCTTCCCTTTGTTTTAAAAAAAAAATAAAGTCGACCACACGCAGACCTATCTCTAAAAATAACATTTCTCTTTCTTTCTTTTTCTTTTCTTTCCTTCTTTTTCAGGATCGTCTAGTACATTCTTAGTGAATTATTTTCAACTCAGTTATTTTCCGTTTTTAAAAAAAAATTAACAACCTGTTTAATAAACTGAATAAGAAAAAATTAACTCATATTTCTATGAATATTTCAATAAATGCAAGGTGCCATACATATTTGTTAAAGAAATATCTTGGAAAAAACACAGTAGGTGTTTATTTTCATTTAATACTCTTCGGTACATCTACCAGAGATTCTGTATTAACGCAATTCAATACAGTTACTGTTGCTTTCTTATATATTAAAGAAGTCACATCCGAGTCTGTTTTTGAATTCAAAATATCTCATAAATCTCCAATATATGATATTCGTTACTTTCCTTTCATTGCTTCTGGGAATACACGTTTGTCTGCTTGCCTCATCATACCTATTTGCTTGCAGGATTATATCTTAGTGTCAAAGTCTGTCTGTGATCTAATCTGTAGCTTCATCTCTAAATAATTTTCCAGAACCGACAGAATTCTTCATCGGAAACAATGTCTGAGCTACATCGGAGAATTTAAAATCGCTGCCTCGTTTTCATATCTGCCTCCATCTTTTTCACCTCGTAACCATATGAGAAGCCTTGTTAGAATTTATATTTATTCTAATAATCCCTCCTTTCTCCTGTTACCGATCGTTCTTTGCTTTATCAGCATGGCTGCGCCTTCACCTACGATGTTTCATATCGCCAGCAGTGATATATAATCTCAATAAGCCAGACGATTGTTTACCGGATTCCAGGTAGCTGAGACATTACAAATATATTATAGAACTGGACTTGAACTTATAAGAATAACAAAATGAAATGGCTTGATTCCAGGATAAAATAGATATATGGATTAACTTGAGAGAGGTCACTGTTCGAGCTCAGCTAAAAGCGACTCTAATGTGATTGATTCATTTGAAAACTTTATAATAGCAAAGTAAAAGATACAAACATTCTATATATATTCAACGGAACTACGTGTAACAAAGTTTTTTTTTTTTTTTCAATGATGTTCACCCAATCATATATATATATATATATATATATATATATATGAACGAAATAAAAGTATAAAATTTAATATTACAAGACATATTAAACAATATTAAATAATAAAAAAAATACAACAACGGGGGAACAACGGTTTTCGCTCCCGCTCTTCAGGCTTCCACGGGAGATTCAAAATTAAAACAGAAAAATGTACAATCAGAATAGGTGGAAAAAAAAATATATATATATATATATATATATATATATATATATATATATATATATATATATACCTGTGTATATGCAAGAAGGAACTTAGAGGCAGATGACAGCGAGTCCCAGCAAACACTCACGTTGTTTGCACAAAGAAGGCTTGCGGGACCCGATGTAAAGCGCCTCCAGAGCCTTAAGATGAAATAAAGAGTGCGACCGGGCCAACACGGTGAACCAGTCAACACTAAATTTGGCTGCACAATCTCTGCTATTTTTGTTGTATTTTTTTTATTATTTAATATTGTTTAATATGACTTGTAATATTAAATTTTATACTTTTATTTCGATCATTAAATTTTGTACCTACAAAAATATCTTTAAATATATATATATATATATATATATATATATATATATATATATACGCACTTTATTTTAGGATATTACATCGTAATCATGTCGCTACACAATTGCAGTCGGGCTTCAATGCACATCTCATCGCTTTGTATTGAATTGTATTTATTCACACACACACACATACACACGCATACTTACATACATGTCATTCGCAGAGAGTACAGTTTCGCTGCATCACAGCTTCTCAGTGCGACTAGACATCCGAATATTTCAATCCCGGATCGAAACCCAACCGATCAGTCACAGTTTCTACCACTGAGCTATCTCCATTCGATAGAAAGAAACAACTAAATCTAGTGTATTGTTTTTAAGAATGTAAACAAATGCCAATCAGCCGGAGTGCTCTATTTCATTTTAATGAAGAGCTTTGCATAAACGCAGGTGGCTGTGGTTTATAGAATTAGCCTATCACTCAAGAGTGCTCAATTGAAATATATTTTCAAGTGCTAAATTTTGTCATTCGCAGACAGTACTGTTTTGCAGTATCACAGTTATTTGTAGCGGAGATATTGTGGTTGCATGAGCTTAATTTTCGAAAATGTAGTGCTGGAAATTTATCTTCCTCAAAAATATATTCCAGCTAATTCTTTTCTTTCCAAAAATGTATTGCTGGTATTTCTATAAAAATGTATTGTTATACTTTCATAGTGTTTTGACCTCAGCTTGGGGTTAACTATATGCCCATAGCTGGGACCCTAACAGTTGCCACCACCTTGGGTTACGTTGGACCTCGGAACAATAGTAATTAAGAGATGGTTCCACGCACATCAAAACCTTCTGATCAGAGGCCTTGCTGTCGGATGTAT
>CAHIKZ030004867.1:2140000-2145000 GCA_903632075.3 Acanthosepion pharaonis | reverse complement strand
CGAACAAACTGCGTCTTTTATCATAAAAGAACGATTCCACTCTGAATTGCAAAAATATCAGACTATTCAAGGTGTTTCTGCTGGACTGAAACAGATAATGAAATATAATTTAAAATTATATAAAATATATTTCTAATGCAAGTATCTCCAGCTGCATATCCATGGTCGTTTACTGCACCAAATTTGCAAGATGAGGACGGGAATTGTGATGCAGTGAAATAATTCAACGCATATCCTTATGCCGAAAGAATATAACAAGCTATTTCAACTGTAGAGTGACGATACCTTGTCACCAAAATACTACATTACGGCAGTGACGGAAGAGGGAATTTTTTATCAGGATCTATAATATAACATATTCTTCTTTGGATTTTTTCAAGAATGTTTTAAGTACACAGCCGAAGCAACGGACCAGCTGTAACAACATTATTGAATTCCTGTCTATATCTCTGAGATGAGGTATTAAGATTACTTGCATTATTTACATTATTCGGACTGTTATGCTCAACTTCATTGTCATATTCACAACGTTTCGGCCGTTGTATGCTCCGGCCTTTATGTCTATGAATCTCTATATATCTGTCTATATCTCTGAGATGAGGTATTATGATTACTTACATTATTTACATTATTCGGACTGTTATCCTCATCTTCATTGCCATAGTCACAATGTTTCCGCCGTTGCACGCTCCGGCCTTTATGTCTATGTCTCTCTATATATATCTGTCTATATCTCTGACATAGGTATTATGATTTCTTGCATTATGTACATTATTCGGACTGTTATCCTCATCTTCATTGCCATATTCACAATGTTTCGGCCGTTGTACGCTAGGGCCTTTATATCTATGCCTCTCTATATATCTGTCTATATCTCTGAGATGAGGTATTATGATTACTTGCATTATTTACATTATTCGGACTGTTATGCTAATCTTCATTGCCATATTGGTAACGTTTCAGCCATTGTACACTCTGGCCACCGTCAGATGATTGAAATATCTGTCTATATCTCTGAGATGACGTCTTACGATTACTTACATTATTGACATTATTCGGACTATTATATTCATCTCCATTGCTATATTCCGACGTTCTCCAGGTGACTGAAATTTCGAACCGAATTTCGTCACCGGGGTAAACTGTCTCAGTTATTTCCCTTTATCTCAAATCTCAAAGTTTTGGTTCACAACACTTTTGGTCTAGTCACTGAATCTAACCAACGTCTTTACCCACTGGGCCATGTGTCTTAGAGGACATCTGTATATGAATTTTGGGGGACTTATAAATTTTCGCTTTTAAGTCCTCTTAATGCAACCGGGCGGTTTCCTGTGAACTCTCGCCTGGTTATGTTAGACAATATTATGTTTTCCTTGTTAATATGAATAAGTGTTGTTCCCAGCCTCTTCCCAGCATTCCCTTTTGTTATGACCCATGTCGAGATTCCTAACCACCCCTAGTTTGTTTTTGCCACCCTTTTTCATCCCGACTGGGTCAACCTTTGATTTCCCCTTTTGCATTAGTTATTTTTACCCATCCCATTAGTGAGTGTGTTTCTTGATTTTGTCTATCGACAGAATACAGCGGCTACTCTTATTGTTTTGAGGGATGGACGGGTACTGGTAACATTGTTTTGTTTTAGTTTTATCTTTGTTTTTTTTGTTTTAGTTTGTTTTCTGGTTTTATCCTCCCACCGCATCATTTAATATATCCTAAAATTTTCATATAAACGGACTTTACGGATAATGAAATGAAATTTTAACATCATGGGATCTTCTGTAGGTCCCCTGTTAATATGTGGTATTATGGTATATGCAGGATTGAGTGGTGATGGGTGAGTCCTTGCGGTCAATGGGCAAATTGTAATGAATGGATTGGTCGTGATTCTGATTAACTAGGACTGGGATAGCTAATAAAGATCAGCCTCTCTCCATCTTCCCCTCGGCCTTGTGCCACAATTTTGTATTTTTTACGATATAAATAATCTTATAAACCTAATGACTAAGCAACCGCCTTTTTACCAGTGCTCATATTGCAATTTTTTATTTATATATATATATATATATATATATATATATATATATATATATATATATATATATATATTTTACCAGAGCTTATATTGCAACTTTCTGTTGTTATCCATTGCTTTTCTCTAGCATTCCTTATACTGGTTCCCATATTATTATGCATCATTGAATGCATGGAAGAATGGAATATTACTATCATATTTGGTCTATTACTGCTTTCATCTATATTGTTCTAAAATATATTAAATTAAAGGCTTGCACAGATCGAAGCAACATTTTATTAGTTGATAGGAATTCATTTACCAGCATTATATTCTATCTTCAAGAAAATCAAGTTGGGTCAAGCGAAAAAGATCTGAGCTTGCTTCAAAGACGTCTTTCCTAAATTGTGCTTAAGATGGCGTTGTAAACATTTCAATCAAACTAAAATCAACCGACAGAATCTGTGGAATTACGTTTCATATTTGCTTTAAAACGTAAAAAAGAAAAAAAAACAGTTTTTGGCTGAATATTCATTGAAAAATATGGAAGATTTAATTGAACATGATCGAGTCTTTTTTTTTCCTGAGAAAAACCTGTAAAAATGTCGAATTTAAAAGAAAATGGTCGCTTTTGTTACTAAAATACAAAGTTGATTATCCCGAACCATGAAGGATGGCGTGATTGTTATTTCAATTTCAGCTTGCTAGGATATGGTTCTTTTTTATTTTATTTTCTATATTAAAAAAATCAATATCGATCTGGAGGCGACGAAGTTTGGATGACTAATGATTTTTACTTTGCTTTTCTTTTCTTTTCTTGTTTATTTACTTTACTAATTATTATCTGATCTGATCTTATTTCACTCGAGAATCTGGGCGCGAAAATCGACATTTCTCTTCTCTTAACAAGTATTAAATGTTCTTTGCTAAAAAAAAATTTCTTTGACAAACACTGCACTAACTGACACACAATTAACCCGAACATAAGAAGGCATTGTCAAAAGTAATGTTTCTTTAGTATTTTTTCCTAAAAAAATAATTAATGCAAGAAAAAAAAGAAATTTTGTTTTAGATCAAATACAAAAATAATTAAATAATTCCCAAATCACTAATATTCGTATGAAAGTATTAACAGGAAAAGCGTAAAATACAGAAAATCCTTATTTTGATCATGTTCATACAGTCACGGGTCTCCACAATTTCCAGTCCTTCGATCGACTCATTAGAATCCATCTTCGTTCACACTGACATCTTTTTTCTGTTTTTTAAGTCACCCCTAGAAAGTCGAGAGAGCCACTAGCACACAAAGGATTAGAGATTGAGAGTAAGGGTAAAAAAAATGTGTTTGGGAAAAGAGAAGGTCAAGGCAAGAGAAAATGTCGATTGACATTACATTTGAATATTTGAAGATTAGAGCTAGCTATACAAATAAAATAATTATATAGTTTGCTAGATGTTTCGCACCGCTCTACTTTGCTTAATATGCCTTGTGAGTGTTAAATTTCCCAAACCTCTTTTCTTTTTCATGTCCTAGAAATTTCAACTATTCATTTCTCGGTTTTCAGGATTAGTTGTTTTTTAATTTTTTATTTTTTTGCAGGGCGGGGTCAGTTATTTTAGAATTTATGTAGAAACATATCTCTCTGCCGCTTCGAGTTACTTTACATCAGTGAGGAAAATGTCCAGCATTCACTGCCATAGAACAGGGTAGACATTTGGATGTTTCTTCATATTCCACGCTTGTGATACTGTATTGTCAGTACCCTTTTTTAGGACTTCACCTATGTCACTTGGAGATTCCTCTTCATCGGAAACAGAATTGTCCGGTATTTCTGTAGTTAGTAAAGCTAATAAAAGTAGGTCTGAATCGTGAAAGATTACTAGACTCGAAATGAAGATTGTAGTTATTGGAATATCATCATTCCAGGAGTCTGTTCCACTAAGCTGCAGTTCTTGGTAAGACATGCGGGGCGGAGTGTTTACCATTCTGTTTTTCGAAAGCGAGGCCGCTCTAAGCTAGGGTTTTTTTGATCGTTTTACGGGAAGCGGTGGGATGCGCGGGTCTGGCACCTTTCATACTTTCTCTTCTTTCTCCACTTTTCCTTTGCGACGAGGGCTTATGAGAACGGGTTATTTAAAGTTGGAAATATTATCGCTTTTAAAGAATTACTTTGGCTGACAATAATGGTTTCGTTGTAACACGTCTTATTTATTAACCCATAACTGGTGAGCAAAGAGATGGATTCATGCCTTCTTATTTTTTTAAGCGTTTCACCCCAAGCAAGGCGGGAAGCCACTAGGACGCAAGGGGGTTACAGAAAATTTGGAACAAGATCAAATAGGAGTGATAGAAGAAAGGATGAGGAGAAGGGTAGTGGATAAATCAAGGCAACTGGAGATGTCGATTGACATTTCGTTTGAATAGCTGGAGATTATAGCTCTCAGGGAAACTGGAATAGGGAAGGGAGTTCCACAGGCGAGAGGTGCGAGACATGAAGCTATTGGAGTAGAAGAGACGGCTACATTTAGGAGTTTCGACAGTGAAGGGTTGAGAGCGGGATGTCAGCCTCGTAGGGCGCTTGAAGTCTGGCAACCAGCGAATTCAGCTCCTCGGAGCAATTGCCATGAAAATATTTGTAAAATAGACAGAGAGAGGCGACGGCGCGTCTGTGAGAAAGCGACTGTAGACGAGATGCCAGAACAGGGCCAATTATATTGCATACCCGCCTCTGGAGCCTATCAAGAACCCCAAGGCAAACAGAAGGGGATCAAGACCATATATGGCAGCAATAATCCATGCAAGGGCGAATTGTTGATTTCTAGATCTGGAGGATCGATTCCGGGGAGAAAGATTTCCTATGCGCGGCAAATTCTCCAAAGCTATTTGCGCGTAAGTGAATATAATGAATCCGACTGGGATTAGAACTCGGGTCTCCGATTAATAATTCTTAGCTATTATAAATTACACCACCTGCACATCCATGCTTAC
>CAHIKZ030004867.1:2125000-2127500 GCA_903632075.3 Acanthosepion pharaonis | reverse complement strand
TATATATATATATATATATATATATATATATATATATATATATATACGTGTGTGTGTGTGTGTGTGTGTGTGTGCATGTGTATGTCTATGTGTTTGTGTGTTTCTGCTTATATATATATATATATATATATATATAAAAATATATTTTATATTTAAAAAATTTTGCTGGTTTGATATAACTAATATATATATATATATATATATATATATATATATATATAAATCTAGAGAATAAGCTTGCATATATAACAAATGTATATATATATATTTACATATATATCTATATATATATTTTAACAATCGTTTGTTCTCTAAATATACAGAAGATATATATATATATATATATATATATATATATATATTTGAACTGTCTATTGAGCACTTTTTTCAAAATATAACCGTTTCTTAAACCTTGTCTATTAACAGTTTATACACACACACACACACACACATATATATATATATATATATATATATATATATATATATTTTTTCTTCATCACATCATATTCTAACTACAGCCCGACTTTCTAAACTTGACAACTTGATCCCTCAATTTTGGCTAAAACTTGCCACACGAGAGACATCTTCACCCACCCCAACCCATCTTCTTCTGTGTTTACAATCTCACTCCTCCCACCCCGCCACGACACACACTATTAATAGCAGACCTGCGTAAAGCTTTTACACTGATCAAAATTTTAAATTTTATTTTCATAAAAAAATTTCGGACATCGATGAATCAGGCTGAGATCGGTATTTTGCCTACAATATGATTTCTACTGGAAAATACTCCATCTACACAAACATCAATCGTTGATTAATTCCCATTTCTCTTTTTATGCCTCTGTCTGTTGAAGAAGGACACAGACGTGTGCGAAAGTTCCGAACTTAAAACTATTCTTTGCGTGCTTCGTTATCAGATTAAGAAGGCATTAACTTACTGAGCACTCACTTCTGAGCACGATCCTTGTTTTTATTAATTGTGCAATGGATTAGATGTTCGGTCCATATTGCTTGAAAGTACTTTCGGTAAAAATGTTTACCATCCTCAGTCATAAATGTTATTTTTTCTCAATCTCGGATAAAATTCCATGAAGAAAATGAATGCGATAATTGACGAAAGATGTTTTATTAAAAAATGTGTGTCATTGTTAAGATTTAAGAAATTTTTTTGAGCGTGCAGAAATGTGTCACTACTTTTTTGAATATTGTAGTAACGTAGTAATTCAAAATTTCTATTATTGTAAGTGTTTTTTTCCCGTTTACGTGACACGGACTCTTGATCTACTAATTAGAGCAAAATCTTAGAAGATATCAGAATTTTTTATTACAGATAAAACTTTTTTTAAATTATTAAATTATATAAATATATATATATATATATATATATATATATATATATATATATATATATATATATATATATATATATATATATATATAATATCTTATATATATATATATATATATATATATATATATATATATATATATATATTACAAAAAAAAGAAAACTTATCTGATGGACTTTAGCAATGCATTTCATTTGTCTGTATTCCTACTTATCTTTTGCATTTATAATCTATCTAAAATTTTTCTGTTGTTATCTATTTTAGCTTATTCACTTCTAACAAAAAATCCACGAATTTTTTTTATTTAATCCATTCTTTCTTTCTTGTCTATTTTGTTTCATTTCATCTTTGTTACAAATTTAGATTGCAATCGCCCGCGTCAAATAAGCAATACTCACACACTGTTGACAATCATTTTCTATCAAAAGCTTTCTTCTCTTTAAAGTAGAGGGACGTGTGTTTATTTAACAAGAACAGGAAATGCTGTTAACTCTCCAATCAGAAGGTAAATAGAAAAAATAGCCGTCTTCATTTGAGAAATTGCTTTAAACGGTCTACAGCTCCATTTTAATAGTTTGCGACGTTCTCGTTGCAGGCAGCCGAAAATGAGATTTTAAATTATTGTCTATAGCTTGTTGTAAGTTCCTGACCACAGATCAGATTAAATCTATCTATCTATCTATCTATCTATCTATTCATCTATCTATCTATCTATCTAAATCCCCATCTATCTATCTATCTATTTTTTAATATAGCCCTATCTATCTATCTATCTATCTATCTATCTATCTATCTATCTATCTATTTTAATATAGCCCTATCTATCTATCTATCTATCTATCTATCTATCTATCTATCTATCTTAATATAGCCCTATCTATCTATCTATCTATCTATCTATCTATCTATCTATCTATCTATCTATCTTAATATAGCCCTATCTATCTATCTATCTCTATCTATCTTGATATAGTCCTATCTCTCTATCTATCTATCTATCTTAATATAGTCCTATCTATCAATCAATCTATCAATCTATCTTGATATAGTCCTATCTATCTATCTATCTATCTATCTATCTATCTATCATGATATAGTCCTATCTCTCTATCTCTATCTATCTATTCATTCATCATGATAGTCCA